>WOVY01015976.1:0-25000 GCA_013436015.1 Rhipicephalus annulatus | reverse complement strand
GTGAACATTACTAGAACAGATATGCGCAACGAAACTACTCAGCTGTTCATCTTCAGACAGATTTAACCAACTATAGCTGAACTGGCAGTAGCGTAGACAGGGAAATGAACACTGCCCCCCCCCCCCACATTTTCTTTTTTTTTCATGGCATATATAGTCCAAGTGACACTCGAACTCAATTGTAAGGCCCCCACTCCAGATAATAGTGGTGCACCCCACCCCCTCCCCACTGTCGACTCCATAATAGAAATTTTCTGTCTACGTCCTCGTGAACTGGTATTACGCAAACTCTACTACTCAAGTTCGCTTTCCGGCGTCAAGAAAAAGTTTATTCAACATTAATTGTTCCTATACTGACGTTTTAGCGGGAATGTTCCAAAGTGACTTTCTACCTGACAAGAACTCTATCTATTACTAAATAGAAAGGCTCACTGTAGTTATTACAATTTATTTTCTTATTTGCAGCTTAACGGCGACTTGAGGACGAAGAGAAAAAAGGGGAAAGCATATTCTTATTTCTATCATTTTGCTTCCATTTAAAAAGCAGTAATTAGTTTTCAGTCAGAAAAAGTCTGTTGAAAACGCAACTTGGATTTCATTTGGCTACAAATTTCGCAATAAAATTAATAACAATATCTACGTTGGCTACTTGTAGCCGGAGTTCTGGCTCCTATTCAAATCTACCAAAGATCGACCCTGGTACTATTAGTCATTCTCTTACGTTGACGAGGGCCATACATGGGGTATTCACTCACGCTGACGCTGGCCTCCACGGGGTAAACCGTTCACTTACGCTGGCGATAGCGTTCACTGGGTGCCGGAGCGTTTCCTTGAGCTTGAGTGGTGCCTTCTTGATGGGATTGTTGCTGGGCGTGTGCAGCGCGAAGCAGCGGATGACGAACAGCGTCATCCACGACGATCCCAAGATGACGAAGCCCGCTTTGACGGGATGGTTCTGCGAAAAGATGCACACGAGCCATTGCAGTTGAAAGCAATGTGATGTCACTTATTTTTTGATACTCTTACATAGGCCATAAATGCATGCATTCCGACATCTTCGAAGCAAATTCTTCGAATGGCCGCCTTTAATCCTTGCAAGCGCCATTATGAATTTTTTGATCCTATGCGGATTATCTCATATAATATATGTAAATGAAGCGTTTATAAGCTGAAGAGATACTTGAACTCAATGTCCAAAGTCTAGCTAGAAAGCTTCACATATTGTAGAAATGTTTGCATCACCCCCTCTCCTCATTTTTTTTATAAAATGGAGCAGCCAGGCAACCTTCCAAGAGTGAGATAAAATTGTGGATTCGTTATTGACACAGATATTAGCATAACAACGACTATGCGTATGCAAACATGAGGTCGTATAAATTGGTGTCATAATTTACTTTTGCGGAAACGGAACGCTAACTATTATACAGGGCACTTGAAAACTTGGTTAGGTTGTTTACCTTAGAAATTGCATGTTTGATAAGGGCTGCGTCTGTGCTTAGATGGTGGAGTTGTGTACGTAACTAGGTGAACGTTTCTTTCGGGAGAAATCAGATTATTCAACAGACGAAAGCCAATTCAATATAGAACTTCTTTGTATCCTTTTGCAATACACATCGGGATTACGAGCCTTCGTCCACAAAGCTCATCGAACAAACAGGAAAACAAAGAGAAAAATAATTATTTGTATATTGGTATTATTACTCACTTAGTAATGACTACACAACAACAAATGAAAAAATGTGTTTCATCGCTGCCGCCTTCTGACACATATAGAAGTTTGGGTCGTCAACAGAAGGCGCGGTTATCCTAGAAGTGTCAAGACCAAGGTCAAGACTTGAAAACAAAAAGTGGTCAAGCAATTCTCACTGTAGGTGAACTACGACGCTCAACCAAAGAATGGAATTTTCGCGTCCGGATAAAGCTCACCGCAATGAATTCGTAGAGGATGGCTAAGGGTTGGCTGCCGAACAGGAAGCCACTGAGGCTCGTTATGAAGCCGCTCGCAGTGATGGGGCGGCACTTGTGGAACACATCGCAGTAGCCGCGCAGACCGTTGCAAGGGGAACCAGGCTGCAGCTTCGCGCCGCAGTAGCTCACCATCGCCGGGAATGCGCAGGCCAGTTTGCAAATCTGTGAGTCTGGAACGGCATACACGTGCTCACAGGTACAGCAGGCGTTACACGTACGCATGTGTGGGCAGGTGTACACACTCTCACACAAATCGTTTGGATTGGTACAATGGTAATCGAAGAAGAAAGAAAAAGGATCAGTGTTTCGCTGCTAGGGTGAAGCAATAGATACGATAAATACAAACTGGAATGTTATACCAAGCAAAGCTCTCTTGGATATGTTTTCGCGTAAATCTAGAAAATGCTGTTGAAGCAAATACCGCCGCTCCATGAAGTGAAGTGGTTTTCGTGCTCTCTGTCATCGCTACATGAAGCGGTCTACAAGCCGTCTACTGATGGCTGTTGACATGTACGCGGGCCAGCTCGTGTGGCCGCGCCCTTATCGTCAAAGTTCGCACTTTCGACTCTACATGCGCCCAGAAGTCGCCCTCTCAAGATGCCTTCGCCCGATGATGAACGGGCGGGGCGTTTCCTTTTTGCTTGAGCAACAATTGATGGCAGGCCTCGCAGGCGTGGTGATTTCATCCCATGAGGGAAACGGCCGGCCCGTTTCATCTACGCTTCAGTCACGTCCGTTGAAAGTGCTCGCGCTCTTTTACTATAGCGCTTAGAACGTATAATGCAAGATCCGATGTTATATATAAACATTGCACGCATGCGTTCCCAATGACAGTGACGGTGACCATTGAGCGCCCGTGTAACTGTTATGGCAATAAAAATGCACGGGCACATAACGTAGCAGCATCAGTTTCAGAGAGTTAGGAGAAAAGATGCGCATGCATAGAAATATTTGTGATGTATATCTGTCAGACAGGTATCAATGAAAAATAAACAAAAAGGGGCAGCACACTAGTGATGATAATGCGTGAATTCTGATGAAATTGTTTTTTTTTCAACCCTTGGTTAACTTCCCCGTCGCGAGTAAGGCCAAGAACAGGGTTCGTGGCAGTGTCTGAGTTCCTGAACGGCTTTGTTGCGTTCCTGTGTTATCTTTCTCCTCCGATATGCCTTTTCCCATTCAGGGGACACAGACGCCTCGGTATTCGCTACCCCCGAAGGGTATACGGTGTAAGCCCGTATGTAGGCCTAACGGCTGTCGTGGCTGTCGTATACATAAACCTAACACCTTCGTGTCAGAAACAAGATACAGTTTACGCCGCACATCAACGGTAACTAAGAAACCCAGGACAAACTATGGCATGCAAACCATCGAGTATGAAACTATGTGTCTGTGCAATATGTATCCTACTGTTCTTGAAGTAGCCAGAAATTGTAAAGCGATTGAAGAATTTAAACATTTAATAATGAACCTGTTTTTTGAGTCAGAAGCGGATGTGTTGTACAATTTTTAATGTAAGTTTCACTACACAAATAATAATGATATTTGGCGATTGCATTGTAATGTTATTAAAAGTTATTATTACTATATCTACTTACCACATTATTGATGTTTTTATTGCATTAGTAATTATGTTGCTACTGTGATTACATTATTACTTTATGTTCATTACTGTCGCTACGTTGTTACTATAATTGGTGATTATAGGCCTACTATAATAATGATTACGTCCTTGTTTAATCATAATCACCAAAGTTGACTTGTTTTCAAATCTGTTGCTTCTGCTGCCCCAGTGCGGTAGGGCCTGATCAGGAGGTTTGGATCCTCCTTTTGCCTTACCCTGTGGGCGACCCATGTATATGTGTTACATTGATCCCCTTGTTACGTGGGATCTGCCAATTAAAATGACGAAATAAAAAAATACGCTGTTTCACGACCCTAAACCACATGATTTAGGAACGCATTATTGCAGGGCTCCGGAAATTTCGACCATCTGGTGTTCAACGCGCCCTGAGGTCGCACACAACACGGGCCTCTGTCAGTTCACCTCCGTCAAAATGCGACCCCCGCGGCCGGGATTGAACATGTGACCATCGCGTCATGAGCCGAGAACCGTAACAGCTACACCAGCGCAGCACATGGAGCTTTGTGTGTGTTTGCTATAGATCGGATCATTATTTCAGTCCTCCAGTGCAAACTCGCTGAAAATCACCCGTGATTAGGAGTCCATGTTTGAAGCCGTGTCACCCCATTGCGTTCGTTCAAAGAAGACTTAAATGGTTCTTTCTCTTTAGCCTATAGCATGGTGACGGGAGGGTTTCCGGAGGGGCCAAAAAAGATGCCGCACCGGAGACACCAAGGGCAACGAGAGCTACTCGTATTTGTCAAAAAGTTACGTAGTGTACAAGCATCTAATTAAGAAAACTTAAGCCAGCCTAATGAAATTAGGGGGAAGTATATGGATCTTCCGTGTGTTCGTGTCATTTCTCCAGTGGCGAACAAGTAGAGGAAACAAAACACCATTTATCCGTGCACAAAAGTGCCACCAGTCCACCCATCCAGCAAGGTTTTTTTTTCCTGTCTAAGATGTGAATTGACGTTGCACTTACACACGAGTCACTATTGCTAGAGGCAGCTTGACCTTCTGTAACCTCTCGCGTCTTTATTTTAGAACTTCGAAAGAAGCGCGCAAGAGTCGTACAGCGGTGAGCTGAATATGTTTTCGAGTTTCCTTTACCAACACGCCCAACATACGGCAGTGAGAAGAAGATTACGCTACAGTACCATTAATTGTTGATGTTCCAAGAAATAGACCCAAAATGCGAAGAAATACGTGTAGTTTATCGACCAGTCCACCATTTCATGATAAACTTCATGACAGCTGCTCTATTCCAGTTATGTATTTATTGAGAGAAATGGAATGTTGGCTCGAACGGTGGGCTGCCACTCAAATGCGATCCCAAACTCACTCGCCCCGTCCCTCCGCTACGGACGGCGACCCACGCGTGAGCCACTACCGCACCCAGATAGAGAGCGAAGAGCACACCAAGGCGATGTGAAAGCAGCTTCATCGGCCAGTGGCGCGACGACTACTTAGAACAACAAAGCGCAAAGCTAGGCCCTGGAAGCAGCTGCATGGCTTTGGAGGCGTCTGTGCCATTCGTTCGGACACCCGAAACCAGCGCCGCCATCGCAGACTCCGCGGCACGTTCCCACGATCCGTCGACGACTGGCACCGCGATTCCCGAGGCTCGAAGATGAAGGTCATTGAGCGTTGGGAATGAACGAACGACGGGGAAGAACAGATGGCTCATCGGCCGATCGGCTAAAAGGAATAGGAGCCATACATTCTAGACGGCAGGCAATAGGATGTTCAACGGAAGGATATTGCTGCTTCTCCATTGGAGTTTAATCATTGATATAGAGGAAGAAAGTTTGTGTAACCGGAATAATATAGGTTGTAGAAAAGGGGAAGAAGACACCTTGAATGTTACCTAGCAACAAGACGTCGAAGCTGTCATTTTCTCAAGATGCCAGAAGCTGACAAAGTCCGTGTACGACTCGCTCGGTGGCAGCCATGACATTAGCAGTGAGATGACTAAGACATGAACGAAAAGTTGGAGTGTGTTGTATCATACAGAAGCGTAAGGAATCGGCAAGTTTTTAAACATTCACTATACCCTTGTGAAGTAAAAGTGCGAGTATACACACTGAAATTCAATCTCACAAACCGCTCGAGTTGGGGTGGAATATTAAACAAAGAAACGATGCGTAACTTTTTTTGTTCTTTTTTAGAATAAACAACTTACTGCACCACCAACAAAATATGGTTTAATTGTGCAAAAGTGCCCTTTTATGCACCGAAAATGAGGTTGCTCTCAAGTGGATGAAACGTTGATGCGTATACATGTATCTATATTTTTTACAGATCTTGACGGTTAACCAAATTTAGCCATCGTGTAATACAGAAGCCTGCAGAACCGGCAGCCTTCGCAATTTTTTTTCGGGTGGCTGTTAAGAAGTATAGCACTCTTGGCAAAGACCTATCGAAGTAACATTTGTAAAACACACTGACGAAACGTACACACCGATCTTCCTGCATGATGCGAGCAACAGTGCACTATCGGTGGATCACCGAATTGTACGTGGATGCATGACAAGCGGCTCTTCACATGTGATTTTTTCCGTGCACTTCTTTTCCGTACCTGGTTCTCGACATGTCAGCAAGCACTGATCTTCAATGCTGAGCTCCTCCCCGGTCTGGAAGCACTCGACTAGGCCGTACTTCTCGCATATGGAGCCCGAGCACTCGCCGGCGATGCACACCTGCGTGTTCTTGTTGCACGCAGTCAGGTTGGCCTTGGCAGCTGCTTGGGGACACGTTGCGTTCTTTCCGGTACACCGACAATTAGAAGTCAAGGGTACGAGCACTGAATGTAGGAGCACTACCATGAGATATGGAGACGATATGGTGAGGCACTGAATGTGAGGAATCGTTGCTGCAACTTAAAAGGAACAACGTGGAAAAGAGGGACCCACATCGATTGTGTTGTTGCCTCAATAGATGTCACCGAGCCAACGAAACTTTGATTCACAATTTTAGGTCACCACTTTGTATTATCTATCACTTTGTGTTCGTACATTTTAGACTGCGTGTATTAAGCGTACTAGCAATATAAATAATGAATTCTTTCAGACTATTTACGCATGTCGCCACTTTATTTGCAACCTTTATATGAACGCTGAAAGCATTTGAACCGTTAGACTTAACCAGTACTCTGCGTTTCGTGTTGAAGGGAGGATGTCTTTATCACGATGCCACGGCTCATGCGCCCTTGTTCTATAGGAAACTTCGCAGAGCGCCTCTCGATCTCGGAGGCTTCATTCTATCGATGACAGTTGTCCCTGCCAGTACCAAAACCGTACACAGCGGTGATACGTAAAAAGTTGATTGCAATGCATAGCTCTCAGTTTGTACGCACACCGTTCAGCTTTAGGAGCAGTGTAAGCGTTGTTTTACAGTTGTATTAACCACTGCGTGACCATGCAGACAGTGGATAAACAATGCGCCAGGTTCCTTAAGTGCCGTGCACTCAAAAAAGTGTGAACATGAGTATGCGTGCTTTGTCATTCAACAAGCACTTGCTCTGCAATAAACGTGTAGTTCTGAGGCGGGTATCTATGAGTACGCATCGGCCTTTCGATGCGTGTTATGTACTTGCAGTTTCGCTACTAGAACATATTTTCTGCAGTTATAGACAACTTGGAAGTTTCCTTTGCGTGAATCTAGCAGAGCTGGGCAGAGACACTCAGCAGAGTATTCCGGAATACAGATATAGATATACATGTTCTGGAAGGTACTGAGATACGCCTTTGACGTGATGGAATTTTTCCGAAATATCTTTTCAAAAAGCCGAAAAAGTATTCAAGGGTAGAGATACAGAAATACAGATGCAAGGCCATAATTGCCGAAATATTTTTAGGAATACTGATGCTCCACGAAGGCATTTATTAGGCGCAGGATAATATTGAGATAATTGTTTTAGTGCATTAAATCTTGCGAGTCAGGTATATCGCTCGAATTGCGGACGATAACCAGTGAATCAATAAAAATTTGACCTTTATTTTAAGCACAAGATCTGTATGCTGGGGACCTTGTTGCGCATTCAATCAACATCACCTTCTAAATTAGGCTGTCATTTAGAAAACACTCGTTCGGTCTCAACACAGTACTCGCGAAATGGTTTGCCACCCTAAAATAATGTGGCAGAACTTGCCTTGAAAGACTGCGACTTTCGTCATCGAAGCGTCACTGCCTACCCTCGACCGCAACCTAACACGAGAGGACTGGGAGGTGGCCCTGCAGGCTCGCCTGCCAGGACCTTCCAGCCGGGCAAACCATGGTCTGGTGTGTCGGGATGGCGGCCACGACCAATGGTGTCCCTGACTAGGAATTCCACCTGCTACTGCGTGCAAAGGACCTTACCTAGTAAGGGCTGGTTTTCCAAACAACCACTTTGTAAATATCTATGTAAAGACGTAAATGCCTTTGTGATATCGTTTTTAGCGCACTACTGTGTTAAGATGAGTTACTACTTCGTCCAACAGTCCGTGTTTCTCAAGCGTACGTATCAGCCTAATAAATGTTTATTACCACCATGATGATTTTGCCATTACGGCGTCGGTGCTTGGCCACATGGGCCATTCTGTGCGTGTGGGAAACCCTTCACCGCCTCTTACTTTGTGGGCGACCAGCGGTATGTCTTTGCTTAGCGTCGCACAAAATCTTTCTTTCCTTCTTAGAAACTGGTCAGCTCATTTCCGACATGAAAGTAACGAAATACCGTGCGTTTTGTGTAGCATCGCAACATTGTCGATATATCTTGAACGTGTTTCACCACTGAGATACGAATAAAGTTGGCAATTGTATCTCAATACACAAATATAGATACTGAAAAGTATCTCTAAGGCTATCGTGATACTCTTCTATTGCGATACTGTCAAGCCCTGAAATCCAAAGCGTGGTGCTTAATTATGTATTACGTTGTCCATCGAATTTCAAGCCTGTAACTTACTGTTCAGATATATAACGTCTGGAAACACAGAGGAAAGCCAAAGCTGAAACATTAAAAAAGATCTTCTTGAATCGTACAGAAATAGATTGGGTGTACTAGGCAATATCAAAAAGAAAACATATGACCAGAAAAAATCTAGCATGCCAATTTTCTTCAGTAGCTCCATCTGTAAAAGTTTCTTCGCTGATATGTAGCCAAGTGTTACTAATGAAAACTGTGATGCTGGTTCAGCTGTACGTATAGCACGTCTCGCTTACGCCATTTCACAAGACAAGCTAGGCGAAGTCGACCACCAAAGCAAATTATGAAGGCTATCCCGGAGATGGCGAAGGAGAAGCTATAGCACTCATAACAGAACTACAGCACTGACGGCACATCGAAGGATATTCGCAGTATGACTTTTCCGTGCACTCTGTCTCATCACTGCACACTTTGCCCTTGGCGACCACTTCGCAGTTGTCGGAGCAGCATGCTCCAGCGGTAGGACTGTAAAAAAATTAAATGGAGTGACAGTGTTAGGTTTGTTTCGTTTCATTTTGCGCTAACATTAAAAGTGAAATGCAATAACTCGGTGCAATGTCACATTTTTTGTAAACATGCCTTCAATATTTAAGCAATGTAGTTGGTAAATGGCAGATGCAACACATTATACGCAAGGATCGCTACTTTTTATGTCCCCGAATTATTCGACATGCTCGACGTAACACTCTATCCTCAGCGTGTGCAACTTCCATCATGTGACATTATGGTGTACAGAGTGTCGACGACCACATACGACCTAATTCGTCTCAAAGAGGATCCTTGGTCATACTAAAAGGGAAATGAAATAGAAACAGGGCATTAACCAATAAACTTAATGTGGTAACCGAGAGTGGATCAGAAGACATCTCGAGTGGCTACCAACGACCTGCATGTCCTACTCGACTATGGATTTACCACTGACTGTATTTTTTAGATTATTCGAAGGCGTTTGGCAAGGTTAGTCGTGAGCTACTACTTCTTAAGCTGAAACATTTAAATCTAGATCCTAACGTGCTTAACTGGATTCGAGCCTTTCTTTCTAACTGAACACAATTTGTTTCTGCTAACAATGTTTGCTCCGCCGCCCAACCGGTGCTCTCGGGCGTTCCTCAAGGCTCTGTGTTGTGACCCTTGCAGTTGCTAATTTTCATGAATGACTTGCAACTAACGTCTCATCAAAGGTATGTCTATTCGCTGTTGATTGCGTAATTTATCGAAAAATAAGTGACGAAGACGTTGTTACCTCGCTTCAGGCGGATCTAAATAACATATTTACCTGGTGCCAATTATGGAACACGGAACTGAACATTTCTAAATGCAAACCAATGCGTGTGTGCCGCTTCACTTGTTTGTCCACAGTATCATCTTAACGATACCTACCTCGAGGCTGTTTGATCTTACAAATATCTAGGTGTTCATATTTCAAATAACCTGACATGGAACCATCATCTGAAGTACATCATTGCCAAAGCTAACCATAAACTCCGCTATTTTCGCAGTAACTTCTACATGGCACTTTCATCCCTTAAGAAGCTTTTTTACAGTACCTACATTCGTCCATCACTTGAATACGCATCATGCATCTGGGATCCTGGTGGCACTACACTAACGCATGAGCTGGAAGCAGTCCAGAATCGTTCAGTTCGCTTTATCTTGCCCAATTATACCCGCACGGCCAGTGTTACACCAATAAAATCTCAGCTCAACCTTCCTGAACTTGCCATTCGGCGTAAAATAGCCCGGCTAAGTCTCTTTCATAAGCTTTATTATCATAACAATAGCCTTCGCGAACATTTAAATAAACCCCCCTCATTCATATCACCCAGAATCGATCATCCACAAAACGTTCATGTTCCTCAATGCAGAACCACAACCCGTTTGCACGCTTTCATTCCGAGAACTACATTTTAATGGAATCTGCTCCCACTATCAGCTACCGCAATCACCGACACATCACGTTTTAAGGTTTTTTGTTTACAAAACCTGTTTGGCGCTACTTTATTTCTGCATTGCGTTATATATGTGTATATATGGATGTATGTATGTGTATTTGTATATGTGTGTCATGCCCTTTTTGTTTTTTGTTGTTTTTGAGAGTGTTTGTTGTTCTTTGCTTAGTGCTTGAACATGTACTACCTGCATTATCGCTACTGCTACGTTCTCTTTGTTGACGTAGTTTATATGTAACGTAATTCTGTATCATTCTGCCAATTATTGAAATTTTGTTCTTGTATATATTTATCAAGTGTTGTTTCCCATTTTTACATGTAACATGCCCCTCCCCTTTGTAATGTGAAAACCCTGAGGGTATAATAAATAAACAAATAAATAAATAAATAAATAAATAAAACTATACACTGCCCGTTTCTTACTGACGTCGCTTCTGTGACGAACATGACTTCGGGAAAACTGCAGTAACAATTCACCAACACCATTTCTGTAACGAAACAGTATTCGGAAAATCTTTGGTGGCATCCTGCATAAAACCATTTCTTATAAAGGAGAAAGAAATGCTTTTATCAATTTTACATGCTATTCTTTGTCTTCAAAATGTACGACCGCAAGACACTCACCTGCACACCGCCGATTTTTTGAGGCGGCAGGCCAGCCTGCTGTCCTTGCTGTGCCGCGGATAGCAGCACTTGTCCGAACACTCTATCTCGTCCATGCCGCAGTCGCACTCCTCTTTGCCCTCCACGATCTGGTTGCCACAAATGGGACCTGTGTGTCCTGCGTATGACGTGATATGGCCAGTTTCAAGCTTGAGAAGAGCCCTTTTTCACTGCCTGGATTCGTTTGGTGTAGTCGCACAGCAGTTAAGGGACGAACGCGCATAATCTCATCTCGCATAGGCATATGTTTATACGGGGAGGTGAAATGACCGCAAAGCAATGCACTGAGAGTGAACAATGACAGGGAGCATGCGAATTAGGACTAGACTATGCTATCGTGGTTCTTTGTTTCGGCGGCAGCTGCAGTCGAATGGCTGCCCAAAAGAGCCGCTGCCCAATCAAGGCTAAAGTCATCGTCGATTATCTGCAGCCTCACCAAAGGGAAGCAATGAGACCAATACGAGAAACATTGCTGCTTTATGAGATGATGTTCCTCAAGATAAAATTGGACCTTCATTCCTGGAGGAAGTAATTCGTTACAAATGCAGTATTCACAGTGACTCTATTTCTAATTAAGGAGTCTACTTTTTAACGGAGTGAGAGACACAACTTTAGTCACCCCATATTAATAGAAAGGGACTGCGAGGAGGTGAAGGATCCTCCTTGCAGTAAGCTTCCTCTACCACTTCAGCCCACTTCAAGATAACTTCCTCAAGTGTGTTGTAACTGGCATGACCACCTCGCACAGCTCGTGACTACTTAATAGTTTACGAAGGTTCAAGGGAGGGGAGTGATTTTGACACTGCCACATAATGTAGTTAAGGTCCGCTCGGCGGGAAAGTTTGGTGACTTAGGCGCTGATGCCCGCAAATGTCGTGGTATGCAGCCAATCTTTCTTCATATGTAGATGTAGGAGTGAAACTGTTAATTGGTCTCTGGAGGGTTCCCTAGGCTAGCCTGTGCTCGGACAAGGAAAGCTCGAGAGAGTATAAGGGCTGCTATTACAACTCAAGCCTACGAGTGCAGGTGCCTAGACTAATGCAACAAGTTGGAATGCGGATTAGGAGAGAGAATGGCAGGGCTGTCTTACAAACTCCACCCGCTCCGAAATTTCATAGGGGTGTTTTTGAATAACGTATGATGATAGACGAACTAGAAATTGTTGCTGCGAGGACCACCGTGCGTGGCCTCCTCCTTTCGAAGACGAGGCTCGAATTTGTGCTGCCATTGTAACACTGCCAGTCAAGTGAAGTAAACAAATGATAAAGCGAATTACTGTCCACACTGATACTCTGCGGCATCGGCATAGACCACATCATTCAAGTTAAAGAACTTTTTCTGAAGAGCCTAAGCTAGTTGTTGCCTTCTAATTCTCGCGATGAGCCGAATGCATACTCTTGTGCAGTGGAGTGACGTAAACTTTTTCATGAAACTTATCCTTGGTCATTGGTGTTGGCATAATATTTAGGGAGTTTAAAATACACCTACTAGTGTGGGTGTTAGATAAACAATGCTACTGAGCTGTCAGGTGGGCTTTTTCCATGCACTTCACTAAAGACACCAAGGTGCATGTAGCCAAACTTTCTTAGTAGAGGCCGTACTTGGCACTCCAAGGGTAGAGTTATGCAGTTTACGTATCAGTGAATCAACCTTGACTTCTTCAGGCCTTATCAAGTGAAAAAAAAAATGACAGCATAGCGTCAAATTTCTCATGTAGAACTACACTAATGCTGGTTTTATACGCATATATGTAAAATTTATTAGGATGCACGTTTAGATATACGTAATATTCAGTCGTACTTTTTCGGAGCTGTAGACCACCTTGGATTACAACCCCATAACACATTCGAGCCCGTTCCTTACGAGCTCTAGTTGGATGAAATGTATAGTGAATTATTTCGGTTACTCAATACCAACACTAACGATTTCCATTCTTCATTTTTTTTTCCACCGCCACACACACACTCACACACAACCTCTCTCTCTGATACACCACTATAACTAATGGTATCAATTACTGTCCTTCTGTGAATTTCAGCCATTGTTTAGTTTGTTTCAAAAATTGAGTACATCTCTCAACATTCCCATCATAATTAAGAATCTATATATCTAAAACAAATTTATGCCACACTTTCAGTATCCTAATGCGTGCCTTGGTGCCGCCATATTCGTGGACACTACAACCCTAGTTTTCTAGACCCATACACTAAAAGCGAAAGATTGGTTAGTTGACACTTGGTAAAAAGAAGGTTCGATACCTGGATTCATCGCTGCAATGTTTAAAGCGATTGTTAGTTCTTTATGGACCATTACGCATATTTTCCCCAGTTAGAAAGCTTGTTCTTTTTATTGTACTTTTTCGGGTGCTTAAACGCGTTCCGCTTTTCACCGTAGATATGTCTTTTGTGTAGGTAAAGAATGTGCTGCCAAGTCAAGGACAAAAAAAAAACTAGACCAACACAGGTAAAGCGCATCTAACAAGTTAATTTATTGAAAACGAAAACCAAAAAAGAAATGGGATGAAATACAGGCAAGCGGGCACTGCAAGCGAACCACGCGAGATCCTGCCGGGGTGCTATCTATGCCTTAAAACACGTGATTTTACCTAACTCAAAAACTTTTTTCACCTTTACCTACAGTATGTTCCAACTAATCTCCACACAAGCTCGTTATTTTTTGTACCCTCTTTACTCTGCTCCGCAGACGCCATGGTGTACTATGTGACTAGGTCGGCTGCTTGATATATGTGCGTGTGCCTTCCAATAAACTTTTGTTGCGAGTTCAGCGCCCTGTCTTCTCTTATTCAGTCCTTGTCTCTATTTCTGCGCTGTTTTACATCCCAAGACACACATGTCCCTATTGCAGCCTAAATGTCGGACATGAAGGTCTCTATAAAATGCGACCGTGTAAGCGTAGTTAATTGATTTGTCTATGCACAATCTGTCTGTTCATGTACCGACGTTTCGCGGAAGGCAAGACACTTACTCTGAAAGCAGTTCTCACGGTTAGATTTGCCCTCGATGACAGGCAGCAGGATAGCGGTGATGTTGCGGATGCTACACGGTGAAAATTGATCGTTGTTTGGCGCATTTCCCCTGGTAGCCGACTCGTACATCAAGTATTTGCCTTCGCTGCCCCGAGGAACACACAACCTGCCGTCGTCGTGCTGTTGGAATGTTCGAGAAAACAAATCGCGCGTGGCTGCTTCGCACGTATGGGATCCGTGGACTGTGAAACACGAGGGACTACATACTAACTCTGCGAAAAAGCGTGTACGCCAGCATGAATAACAAGCGAAGCGTGCGATCTTTTGCACGACCAAGCGAGCCTATTGGTGTCATGCGCAAAAGCAAGCTTCGAGGCACAGATGGAAAAGCCACTTCGAAAAAGTTTGTTTTATTTCATTGTTTACAACTGTTCTAGAACGTTATTCTACTTAAATTACATTAAGAATTAAGGCTATATAAAGTAATAGTATTGCATTACTATTACAATCGAAAATTTGTAAAGTCATTAAGATACTCTGAAATTGATTTAACAAGTGTTTATCACACATGCACCAAGCCATACGCTTATTTACATGACATCTATATTGCAATACTGGAGGCATTTGTCACATTTCAGATGTAGCTGATTCGTTTTCAAGATTGAAATTTGGCACTCCGTTTAACTAAAAAAAATGGTGGACAACATTTCTTGGTAATAAGAAAGCTACGTGGACGGAGCTTCTGCATATTACGCACAGTAGCCCAGTTTGGAGCGCGTTTTACACCACTTTGAAAAGTGACGACTGCTCGCAATTACCGTTGCATGTCGACGCAGACGTAGTTTAGCGTTCGAGGCATGGGTAATAGGCATGGCTTAAAAAGCACGATGAGACATGGGTAGAAAGCTCAAATGATCGGAGGTCACCCAGGCCAGTACTAGTCATATATGTCCCTGGTAGGGGGCCGCGGTGGTTGTTGCAAGCAACTGATGCTGTATATGGCTCCTAATGAAGTCATATACAGTAACTATTGCAAACTGATTTTTCGCGATGGGTGAACCACGATTCCAGGAGTTCTTTTTTTTTGCCCTATTTTTGTTTCAAAGCTGACATCTCATTGTTGAAGTCGAATATTTGCCGTATCGTCCAGCAGTGTTCAACGAGCTCTGGCTTGGAACGCGTAGCATAGGTGTCTTTAGCGACGTCCCTTTTATGTTTTTTTCAGCCTCATTGATCCTGTCATGTCAGTTCTGTCCATGTAAATAATATCGCAATCACCACATTGTACCCCGCTTTGACCATTCGCAGCTTTGCAAACAACCCCGTTTCGATGGTTCACATGTGTACAATCTTTTGTCTCAGCTAACACGTACCCGGAGGCGTAACGAGGCTTAACAATGTTTTTTTTTTTTGTCCAGCCGACGTAAGACACTATGAACAGTTCGATATAATTTGAATGTATGAATAGACAAAATGGACGTCGTCCTTTGTTGTGGCGCACTTCCCGTTCCCTTTCGCATCCGCTTCTGGGTGTCGTTAATAAACATCTGGGATAATTTCGTCTTTCCAGTGCACCAACCACATGTACCACTTCATTTATAGCCGCAACTGCCGATTAGAGCACACAGCATCACAAGATGTCAAGAACTCCTCCCGACGAGCCGTTCATGTTCGGTGGGGGTGATGCATGGCAGTGAAATGACGAATATTCCCCGTGTCACATTGCTTGCGGTACACTGTCATTTAAACATTGCTATGATCAGTCCTAGGTACAAGTATTTCTAAAAAGGCAACGAAAGGTACGAAACAGAGGAATACATTGTCTTGCCTTTTCAAAGTATATTAGACTCTGTTCGGGGAGCCTTGCGTCCACTGGCCATAAAATCCAGTTAAGCGTCATTACACCTTGGCATACGTATTTGCTAAGCTCAAGGGCCACGCACCTGTGAACAATCAAAGCGGGGTCGTCTAAAAGTAAAACACGTGGGTTGCGATGCTATAGGTACATCACGAAACAGGCCGAAAAAGATCAACGAGGCTCAAAGAATACAAAGGGGCCGTCACTAATGCCACCCATTCCACGCGTTTCAAGACAGTGCATGTTGAACACAGCTGGAGAGCAGGACTTACTTTCCACTTCAACAATGCTACGACGCTGACCAACACCCTCTAGACCAGCTGGTCTAAAGGGTGTTCTGTTAGCTCAAGAACAAATGGGGTGGAAAGAGAACTCCTGCATTTATGGCCTATCCGTCACGACAAATAGACTTGCAACAACAACAGCCCTTAGCACACGTTTACAAGGACTTGAGTGACTTGTAGCGGGTAGAGCGACCTCCACTCATGTGGAGCCAGTGTACATTGATGGTGCCACCCGCATAAGTGGTGAACGTCTACGTAATTTTGTTATAACCTTGGGTTAAGTTGTAGTTGACTTTTAAGAATTTAGAACTCACCAGGTTTTTACAACATTTTTGTATTATTCTTCTTTATATTTATCGACACCATGATCAAGCGTCATATAATGGACGTTTCCCTCGGGTAGTAAAAAAAACTGATGTTCTAGTTGTACCGGCTGAATACTTCGACTGCATAAAAAGTGTAACTTTTGTTGATGTCCACCCTGTACATTATTATACGGGAGTTGGCAAGTGTTAACGTATAACAAAAACGCGCGATGTTCCATGCATTCATGCCTGCGGACTGTCTTGTGTCGAGGAAGAGCATAAAGACTCATCCGAACGGCGACTCACGGGTGAACCGAAGCTGTGTCCGATCTCGTGGGCGAGAGTGAGCGATGCCACGTGCAAGCCCACGTAGTGGTTGTAGTTGAGCAGGGTAGTGATTCCGGTGTTCAGGCTGAGCTTGCTCTGTGCATATCGATCACCGCTAGGGTCCACTTCGATAGCCGTGCGGTAGCGTTCGCAAAAACCACCGGTGCCCACTGTGAAGCGTAGGAAGAGACAGACACTTTGAAGCCCCGAAACAACTTATTGAGTCGAAAGCCTAGATGCCTGATCAAGCGCGATAAGTAACACTCAGTGGCATCGGCGTCGGCCCGACTAATGCAAGAAGCATATGATGACGCCATCATATGACATCATTTTGACGTGCGACAGTCAAAACTCATCGCATCACGATGACATGTCTTGACGACGCACAAGTTGACGTAGTCGCTTGATACCATTGTTTGTGCGAAAGTGAGCCGATCCCGGAAGCAGTTTAAAACCATCTCAGACAAATCCATAAGGGACACTCCGAGCTTTTATTTATTTATTTATAAAATCATTTATTTATTCATTGTCAATAAGGAATACTACCACTATAAAAGACGTTGAGAAAGTAAATAGTCTAGACCCTTTTTCACTTCATGGTACGTGTTACTTGTGAACACCCAAATCTAAGCATATGTGCATTTTTGTGTGTCCTGACCATTGAAATAATAGAACCGTGGTTCACAATCAAATATGCCACCACGTGTTTCGTTGGTGTACAGTCGACCAATACGACAATTGAACTTGCCACTGCGACGAGCACTTATCATTTTTAAATATTGGGGGAATCGTTACAATGAGCATTTCAAAACTTTACTCAGGGGCTCCCCGTATGGAATCTCATGGTATCTTTTTATAGTAGTTTGATTCGCGCACTACTGTTCAAAGCTGATCCACGGAATCTGTCTAACTCCTTGCCAAGTTTACATAGATTCTGTGGAGTGGCTACGCAGATAGGTCATCTGAGGTACGCCAATAGTTCAGATATGATTTCATGGGAAATTACATGACCTGAGTGCCCAGGTCTACTACCTTACCTTCTTCACCGGCAATCCAGGCGAGTCCGAGTGTTCCATCCATGAAGTCTCTGTAGTTGAGTCTGTAGGAGAGGCAGTAGTCATCCCGTGGTTCAAGTGACACAAAGAAAAGCGCTTGCGGGGCGTCGATTCCGAGGCGGCAGAAAGGGTTCTTCTTCCTCCTTGTGCCCACGCAGTCATCGGGCTCACGTATCTGTGGGATATTGTTAGTAAATGCAGCTTCGCGTCATGTGATATTTATAACAATACAACTGATGCAATGCTTAAGACAGAATTTTGTAAGAGCTTCTATATTTAAGGTGAAAGCCTTAGATACATCATCAAAGACAAAAAAAGCAACCGGCGGCGTTGGCATCGTCGGTGTCAACATGAGTGATGCAAGAAGTCATCTTGTGATGATGTAATTACTACGACACAGATTACCGAAACGTGTTCCATGACGCCCCGTGCGAAATTTATAGTATGACATAGTAGCTTGGTCATAGTTGAGTCGATCCCGCAGGCACGTGAAGTACAGGAATCTTGCAAGCCCTCCGATCACATAAGCAGTGCCAGCCCATTCTATAGGTGCTGCAAGCATTCGGAGACAAGGCTATCTATGCAAGCGAATGGGAAGAAAAACAGTAGGACGATGTATTTCAACGTCTAGTCATAGGCGAATGCATAGGAGACCATGTGAGCTTTTGCGTCCGTGAAGGCCCTTCAGATAGAGATACTCGTTAACCATAGTCCAGGTGGTACACAGAAGCGTGTTATGCAGTGAAAGCGGGGAACTCAGTGATTCAATTTTCTCGCCCTATGCGAGCGACTGTTGATCGCATCTGAGACGCACACATGAGCTCAACGCCAACCCGCACAATCACTGCTAAAGTTTTCCCACTTCCCGACCTTGTGCTGCGTGTGCCACGCTTCTTGAAATCTTATCTTTCCATAACTTATCCTGTATTGAGTGAACAACGCTCGAAAAGCATGTGAGGCTACGAACTCGCCAGAATAAAAAGCTGTGCCATGAGATCTCACGCGAAAGCACTTACGACGATGTGCTGAACGAGGAAGTGAATGTCCTCAACGCCGCCAAAGTTCGTCCTCCCGTAGATCTCGTTCACTTTCTTGATCATGAAGGCGATGGCGGCGACCAGTTTTTGGCGCGTAAACGTGACAGTCTCGCCTTCCCTGTACAACCGCTCGAACAACGTATGGTCTACGGTAACCTCAAGGTTGCAGACGCGACGCGACGCTGATGCCCCTCGACGGCGGCGTCCCTGCTTGTCTGCTGGCGTGTCGCGGTCCTCATCATGGTGATTACCTGCATACTCGTCTTCATGCTCATCGCCGCCTTCGGTCTCGTCCCGGTTCACATCACCAGTCATGCCTATTTGGACCACACCCTTCATCTCGTCCTCGCTGCTTGCTTTTGCTACCGCCTGCAGCTTGCGTCCTACCCGACCGCGCTTGTGAGCTTGCCGCTGCAAACATTTGTGTAAATCGTCACCATGATCGTAATTCAAGTGGAAATTGTTCGTGAGCTTGAATGAGACATGCACTTGGAACTACAAAGGTAGAGGAAATAAGTAGACACATTCACAAAATGGGTTACGTAGGACCAAGACGAGCTTAAATCACTGCTCGCTGTCAACGGCCACTGTGCATGCAGTATTCCCAAGCACAAGTGTGAATGCTGCTTTATAACCTTTATTCGTTCATATGCTTTTCGAGCAGCGTCTTCCTGATGATTTAGTGGCTCTTGCAAGGGCATGCGCAATGCAAGTCTGCACTCAACCGACATATATTTTCTGGTGAATATGACTACTTATCTGCCACAACTATATATTAAATATCATCGACACCCTTCTCTACGAGCCCATTCTGCCCGGGCAGGCACACTTCTATAGCGAGAAACGGTCAATGCTCACACCTTCTCGCGCGGCCCGCGCCGAAAGCGCCGCAGCACGTCTTTCATCCATTTCTCGGTGTCGCCGTGAAGCCCACACCAGGGACCTCCGCCCCCGCTTGAGGTAGGAACCTCGACGTCGTTGGCCGAGTAGAGCACAGAGTGGAACGGCTGAGCGTTGTTAAAGAACTTCTCCGACCCCTCTACGTACAGGCTGTCGCCTGAGCCGGTGTCGATGCTGCCTTCAAATATTCCGCCGTGCAGGGAGCCGAACACGTGGCTACTGGGTTCACCTGCACATAGGTTTTTATTGTTACGGACAAAATGGGCTTCCAATCGGTGTTTTACGTCTTAATATGCCACCTTTATGCTGCCCTTCAGCTATCAACGAAAAGTACTGAAGCATTGCATGTCTGCTTTGAGTCCTTATCACTTGACTGGGTATACTTATTTTCCCCCGGATCAATTCTGAACTGCTGCGCACATGAAGTTAACAAGGAGCAAAAGAGAACGCAGGTAACAGGTGAGCGAGGTGTCAGCTTTGCTATTAGTGATAAGGTATATGGTTTCAGTCAAGAGACATCAACGACTATATTGCGTTTAACAGGCTATGTATAGAATTGCGAACATGAACGTCAACAGGCATCCAAATTAAGTTTGTTTCTACTATGCTGCAGAAACACACTTTGTTCTGTCCTACTTGTAGCACGCGATGTAACCTAATTATTATTCGACAGCTTTGCACAACATAGTACTTGATGCCTTGCCAATACTATACGAGCCACCTGCCACAGTTTCATTGTTCTTACGCTGAGCTTAACTCTACGCCGGAGGTCAAGGCCGGATTATCTACGCATGGCGTGACCTACCAGCCACGCCATGCGGTACACCACGCTTATCACGGCGGGTTATTAGTTACGGTGGGCTGAATGTACACTCATTTAGTAATTCGCCATGCGGTCTGTCGGTCATGATATCGAACCAACCGTGGTGTCAAAGCGCCCGACATTCCCGTGCTCCAATGTTACTTGCTATGGAAATGAAGCCAGTGCTGTTAAATAGCCCTTACCTAACAAAACATTTGATAGATTATTTTTCAAAAATGAGATGTGTTCAGTCTCACATGACCGATCAAGACGATGTTCGCTGAGCGAAATTTACAGCACTCGTCCCAGTTTTTTTTTCTTCTTTTCCGTTCTTGTTTTCCTTTCACGCTTATCATTAAGTCTGCAACCATAACAACCATCCCAGTTTTCAGCCATGTATAAACTGAACAATGATCGCAGCATCATGATGCTCCGATTATTGTGAACTACAGGAGCAGCCCGACATGCTTTCTGGAACATGTTACCAAAGAGGGCACTTATGTTTCACGCTATACATCTCGTAGTAATGCTGACTCGAAGGTCTGGGGTTCGATACCGAAAGCGGTGGTTGCAATCCGATGGAGGGGAAATAGGAGATGGCCGTGTACTGTGCAATGTCAGTGCACGTAAAGAACACAAGGTGGTTGAAATTTCGGGAGCCCTTCACTAAGACGACTCTCGGAAACATGTAGTTTTGATAGATAAAACCCGATTCATTATTATTACAATTGCCTCACATACTTTTTGAAACGTATTGTTCAGACGCCAAGCAACATTGTCCCCAAACTCACCTTGCACCTGAGGAAGAGATGCAACTTGAAGTGCCTAATTTTTATCAATTATCAATAGTCCAAAAAGTAATAATGCAAAGACAACGATGAAAATGCAACCTCTTTTTAACCCATAGTTCAAGAACACGTGGCTTTACCACCCGTATACGCACCTACAACGGATCCGCTGTAAATGTGGCTGGTATCCACTTGGACAACTCCTTCAGTGGACGACTCTATGACTAAGTTCTCGTGGAAAACAGAAGTGTCAGGAGTGAGCCGCAGGTTGAGAGCTCTGCATGTTTGCAACACAGAACAAGTAAACTCGTACGAAATGTAGCTTTGTATGCATCTGCATTCGAGGAAAAAATTTTTTGCTCAACCCATTGCTTGTAGAAAAATCTATGGAATGTTAACTCAAAAGTTAATATGTGCTACGAAGCCGCCAAGCGTTTCACCTTTTTCACTTAGGAATCACTATTGTGCTTCCCATTCGCTAAACGTTAGCTGTTCATTCTATCAGAAAGAGCAATACGTAGACCTGGGCTTAATAAGTGAGTTAAATGAAGCTACGCAAGTACATTTGCCTTGTAAACAGAGAAACCAGTAACGTTAATTATTTTTTTAACTTTCGACCCAAAATGAGTATTTCTGTAAAACTTTGACATTGCTAACTCTATATAGTACTCGCCCAATTTCAACTAGCCTTGCAGATAATGGACTCGAAATTTCGAGAGTTGCGAAGTATTGCACGTATAAGTCTGCAGCGACCAACGTATACATACAACTACATTGAAGAATATCAACGCAATTTCGCACTGACTACGCGTGGCTATCTGTTGTTGCATTCAGGTAGTCAAATATTACTAGGAAGAAAATCTTAGTTTTATGTAGTTCTGCGGAACTAATGGAAGAATGAAATCACACGCGGATAAGTATGATATTCTACTTAATAGCGGTACTGTCTGGCGCAATATTTATTTTTTTGTTCATTTTATTATTCATTTTACCAACAGTGGCTGACAGTTTCAGGTTGCCCAAGACAGATTGATATTTATCTCTTGTTTTTTCATGCGCGCAATACGGCCCTCTTTAAGCGGCGTTTCTGTGACATAACACTTCTTTGCCCCTTACAGCTGTCATGATATAAGTAGTAACCCTAACCAAATTTTCTCGAACGAACACCTACCTCTTGCTGGTTCGTAGCTGCACATCAACATGGTGGCCTCCGACAGCTTCAGCCGAGCGTTTCACCCGGGTGTGTCCTTGAGGTTGGGGTCGGTAGTAGATTGGCTCGTAGCGCCGTATGAAAATGTTTAGTCGCTGTCCTGAGTGCAAGAAGGTGAGAACGAGAGTTACGTGGTTGTCCTTCGTTTAGGACATACTGGCCCTATACAATTAAACACACACACACACACAAACACACACACTTGTGTTAGCACAATGGGTGAATCAGGACACATGAAACTTCTTTGATGTGTGTGATCGCGAGAATGCTAACTAAACAATGAATTATTTACTAACTAATATATATATATATATATATATATATATATATATATATATATATATATATATATATTCCTTCATGTAGGTGTCATATGTACTTTTATTTGACTCGTCCGATAGCGTGACTTTCAATGAAGAAGGCTGAAGCATGATCTATGCAAATGTTAAACTTGCGGCTTACAATTCGAGCATGTGCAGTTGTCAGCAAGCTTAACGCAAACGCTCCGACACGTGACCTGGACTATACTTCGACTGGTGTCAGCCGCGAAGCGGTGGGCGCTGTTGCCGAGATAATATCTTGGTAGGCTTGGATACTACGTCGGCATGCATGGTTAATGTCTCGGCAACTGCGCCCAAAGCTACGTGGCGCTATCGTCAATCAAACTGTTTCAGGACACGCTGTGGAGCGTTCGTGTTAAGCTTGCTGACGATTGTAATGTACATGCCAGTGGCTTTTGGAATGCGCACTCGGAGTAAGCGCAGAAGGCGACGCTTCACGCTCGGCGTTTCGGCACTTCTAGCTATAATCACATCGCAATTTCCCTGCTTCAGGCGAGGCATTGCTAAATCCCTTCGTAGATAGGACTGACCTGTACAGGAAACACCTCGTGTGATGGTTATTAGCTGTTGTGTCAGTGCACATCAGCTAACTCTGAAGTACACGCTGGTGTTATGGCTGTTAGTCAAGTGAACTAGCTGTGACTGAAACTTCACGCATGCCCTAACAATCTTCGTGCCACCATCTCATTTTGCGTTTTTTTTACACCATTGAGAATTTTCTGTGCCAAATATGGCCAAAACGCGAAATAAACATGTCTACTTCGGCGAGCGTGTTGTGATGAAAGTATGACGACTGTCTTGCTAACGTTTTCGTTTGCAGTTCCTCAAAAATAGGCTTCCGTAAAAAAAAAGGGGGGGGGGGGAAGCATATCACTGTGACGTAACACGGGCTATAGAATGACATTAGGATTGGCCGGCGAGAAGTTCACCACACATGATTTCATGATGAACGTAGATTCACCTCAGTTTTGATAGTACTTTCGCCAAGATCAACTCACTTAACTTAGCGAAAAAGAGATGCATGACGTGTACGAGATCTCACAAAAATCTTTCCCATTCAGTGAGTCCTTAAGCCATGCATTTTTTTCTTTCGCATGTTAGTGCGAAACTTCGAACTGGAGGCAACTCCGCTTCAACCTTAAACATCTCCAAAGTGTTAAAACTCTGAAAAAAAAAAACTCTTGCGAGGCTTGTTGTACATTTCCCTGGAATACATATACAGTCTTCTGAAGGTGCGATGCCAACGTGGAGCAAAATACACCGTGCGTACAAGTTTAGTGCGTTGTGGCGCATATTTTCAATCTTTACGGCTCTGTGTTTGATTGCAAGTGCATTCCGTGAGACATATGGGGGCAGCATCACGCGACCCTGCAAAGGTGGTCACGCCACTCGCTGTGCTACGGGCAGCCACTCGCGCATATATCGCAATTTGTTGAACACATTCGTCGAAATGGTGCCAAGTCCATATCAGCCTCAAAGTAAATGCTGCCGACGAACAAAATACTTACCATTGTCGTCTGCGGAAACAAAGGTGAGCAAGAATGCTGTCATAGCAATTCGCATGGTTAGGCTTCTCCTGCTCAGCCGGTGGATCATATCCAATACAGAGGAGGAGGATGATGATGACGATGGTGGTGGTGGTGGTAATGAAGATGATGATGATGATGACGACTTTGTATTGGTGGTGCTCCCCAAAAAAAGGGGATAGGCTAAGAACCGGGGTGGCAGGTTGCTTAAAGTAAATGTCTATGAAACTAAAAGAAAGCCGTCAATTTAGTTTGCACTGAGTAGGTTATTTAACTAGGTTCTATAGCAGGCATCTTCAATACGCAGCCCGCAGGCCGTATGTGGCCCGACCCTCACACATCTGTTTTCATGAAATATATATATTATATATATATATATATATATATATATATATATATATTGTT
>WOVY01015975.1:3087500-3358988 GCA_013436015.1 Rhipicephalus annulatus | reverse complement strand
CCCCCCCCGCCCCCACAACGGCGGTGTAGATAAGCGAATAGTTGCGTCCACCGAACACCTGCGTCGACAGCTGCGGTGCCGCCGCCAGTGCCCTCCTCTCCTCTCTCTCATCGTTGCCTCTCTCTCTGTCTGACCGTCTTTCAATGCGTTGCGTTGGGGCTGGGGGTCTTGGTCGCGGTGCGAGTTCTAGCGAACAGGCTCATCTTCAATGGCGGTCACGCATGACACCGTGTTCGAAGTGACGCTCGGATTAAGGAATATCATGGAGGCGGCGGACGCCGACGACGTGGGCCTGTTAACGGGTGAGTGTAACTGGTTTTCGTAGGTAGTAATCATACAGCGAGGTTTTTAGCACAGCGGCCGCGTCAGCGGCACGGTTAAGTGGGCTCTGCACGTATCTACCTATACTTTAGCAATTTTGGTTCTAGGAGGGTCAGAGTGGTGTCTATTTGTTCGTGAAGATACAAGGAGTTCACCGCTACAAATACTGCTATTACAAACGAAAATTTTAAATTTTAGGAGCGGAAAACAGTGAATTTGTGAAAACAACAGTCGGACCACGTGTTTTTTTACGATCGCTTTTAGCTTCGTTAATATTCTATACCGGGAAACTTCTTACTTATAAAGTTGAAAGTCCTTAGGGTAGACCTGACGCTGCTGAAGTTTGATCAGACTAGGTTTAATAGTTCCAGAGTTATTAAGCAATCAAAATTAAGCCTATTCACTCAAAAGATTAAATTGGTAATATCACCTTGCAAAACGCATTTAAATTTTGTCCGCTATTATAATAATAACAGCACCCATAGGCTACCAGGAGGCCCCATTCCGTACACTCTAGGACCTTAATTAAGGTGGTAATCAGCAAAAAATCTCATTTGATTAAAACAATTTTTCAAAAGGAGCTACAAACGCCACCGAAAATAGCTAATATCTTCTTTTAGAACACAACAGTGCGGTTTTTTCCGTGTAAAAATATTTTTGATAGCTTAAGGTAACCGGAAGATACGGAGTTAGAAAGAATTTAACGAGAACCGCTAATAAACGTGTGGCGCCCGCGTCTTCTCTCGGCCCCTCGCTCAGGAGGAGGGTGGCTCACTGCTCGGGAGAAAGGTACGCCCGTCAGATCGAAGTCTTGGACCACGTGTTTTTTTTTTTTTCCTTACGATTGCTTTTAACTTTGCTAATAAACCTAACCGGGAAACTTCTAACTCATGCAGTGCAAAGCCATAGTTGTAGACCTGTCGCCGCTCAGTTTCATCAGGACAGGAGTTATAGTACCGGAACTAGAAATAGCACCCCATAGGCTAACCGGAGGCCCAATTCCCTACTCTCTAGGCCCTTAATTAAGGGGGTAATCAGCAGAAATCTCATTTCATTAAAACATTTTTATAAAATAACCACAAACTTGACTGATGCACCCGCTGAAACCTACCTTTAGAACATGACAATCCGCTTCTTCTTGCGAAAGAAGTATTTCGATAGCTTTAGCCATTAAAGGTATGCAGTTTAGAAAGAAGTTAAAGAGAAACGCTGATAAAACGTGAGGCGCTCGCGTCTTCCCTCGCCCTCGCTCAGAGGGAGGAGGGTGGCTCACTGCTCGTTGCAAAGGTACGCCCGTCAAATCAAAGCCTCGGACCACGTTTTTTTTTCTTACGATCGCTTTTAACTTTGGTAATAACCTACCGGGATCTTCTAACTCATACAGGGCAAAGCCCCTAGCAGTAGACCCTGTCGCCGCTCAGGTTTCATCAGGACAGGTGTAATAGTTCCGGAGCTATATCGTGATCAAAATTAAGCGTAATCACTAAAAAGATTAATTTGGAAACATCACCTCACGAACGAATTTAAATTTTCTTCGCTTAATACACTAATAAACAGAATTGCTTCATTTTGCGCACTTGCAAATGAACAAGTCTAGAAATGCATCTCTCGTGAGTGATGCGCCGTGTCTACTGACACACACTAACACATTCGGAAAATTCAGCTTAAGACTGTCTCATGACCGTTACTTCTGAATTTAAATAAGGTAGAAGTTCATGGGAGGGCCCTTGGAACATGAGCTGGGCGCTGGAGCCAAGATTTTGAAAAGCAAACATATTCAAAATGTGGCTTCAGCAACACACACCAAGAACTTTTCGTTGCTTTTACCGTGTCAAACATGTAGAGTGTTTCAGCAGATATGTTTGAAGTCCTTTTAAAAAACAGAAATGACTAGATTAATTAGGCAACATATGCAACACTGTGTTTACTGCTGAGGCAGTCATGTGTTAAAATAACTACAGGTTGTGATTCGATGACCAAATATAAAAATTGGACCAGGGTTTATGGACAAGACAGCTAAAGCAGGGATCCTACCTCTAGGATGAAAGTATGTGTTATCTGAGAAGCACACAACTAATGCTGTACATGCCAAAAACTTATGCACTCTAATGAGGGATGACAGCATTTTCACTGAAAATTGAAAATGAAGTGAGAAATACCACAACTATCAAATTCTTATTGTAGACTTTACTATTTACTGTCATGTAAAAATTAAGCAAGTGTCCATTCTAGGCTGTGTCATGGCTCACTGAAGCACACTGTATGTTTTCGAATAGCTCTCACGAAATACATGTTTGCAGGCCTACGTCTAGAAAGCAGGCGAATAGGAAGCACAGCGTCAAATTTAGATCAGATGCCATGGACGGAGCTTCTTGTGAGGGTAGAAAGAACGGAAAATTGTTCATTTTTGATGCCCTTATAGAGGCAGCCAGAATTGCACTGATTGCTGAATTGTCACAATTGCTCAAATTGTTAGAAGCGTGATTAAAGCCAGTAAATCTTTTACTTTTTTTTGCAGACCTCTTCGCTAGTGTCAAGCCCAAGATGATTTGTTCTCATGTAAAAGAGAAAGCAGAGATGCCTTCACTGTTTGTACATGGAGAGGTAAGTTTCTTGTGCGTTCTGATTAATGTTACATGTTCTGAACGTTGTACTTTAAGAACTATTTTTCACACTGGCTCGCTACCCTATAAGAAATTTGATTCTTAGATGAGTTCAGGCTTTCGTATGTGTCATTTTCGAGCTGTAGTCTTACAATTCACCTCGATTCGGGAATTTTCTGTATGCTGGATACTATCTTATCCTTATCATACGAAATTATTGGAATGTATGATTTGTATGGTTCGAGTTCAATGTAATGTCAATTACACGCCATTTCAAAGGATACACACTACAGATTCTTTATATATGGTGCTGCCAGAACAGCACGAACATCATTTTATGAGAAGTAATATTTGCACTTATTACAGGACGAGAGGGTGCCGCTGACGTCCTACGTGGTATACCCCAGCCCCAGCCTAGAGCAAGCCTAGTTCCTGAACCTCCAAGTGGATGACCGAAATATCTTCCGTGTCAGTACTGACGAAGAAGGAGTGACAGCACTGATGAGTTGATTTTTTTTATTTTAACATCGTCTACGGCCGCAAGGGGTTTAACAACCATCATGATAGAGCGGCTTTTTCTCGGCGTGAGTTTGGCGTTTATCAAATAAGTTGTTGAGGCAGTACGACACTGAAAATTTTAGTGTCACAATGCCTGAACAACTTTTTCTAGTGTGGTCATGGTAGATGAACAATTATTGTTATTTGTGTAAGTTATTTTGCTTAAATATGGCTGGACCATTCCATGCCAAATGTCTCAGCCACTTTGGCGACCATCTGAAATGTATTTGAAAAAAAAAATGTGCTGACTTACTGCGTTGAAAACAGTGAACAGCTGGAATATTTCAGTGAGAAAAAAGTTTTGTTCATGTGGCTGGCTTATAACTTCCTGGCATAATGCCGTCTGTGTGCTGTCTGTGGAAAATTTCGTTTTAAAACTACCGATTATTTTTTCTAAAGCAAATTCGGTCTACCTGTTAAGTAAATGTGCTTCTGTAAGGTATTTGAAGCTCAATAATATTAGTGCAATTTTTTCGCCACATTTGCTTCCAAGAATAAAGCCAAAATGTGTTATGTTTGCATTTTTTATTGCAATATTGCACTTTGTATGAATATCTGAGCAGTGAATACTTACTCAACAGAAAGTAGATTTTGAGGAAAAAATATCTTTAGACCTCTCAAGCTGCTGAAATATATGAGAAAATATAACAAATTTCACAAAATCGTGATTTTTGTCCGTATTGAGATGCAATTTGCTCCATGTTGTGATACAATGAAAACTCATCATTAAAGTAAACTGTAAGAAAATGAAATTCTTTCTATAATAAAAAACTTATCGCAAAATGGACAGGAAAGAGCGCTGTCAACTGAATTTTATTGAAGGTGCTACGAGCGTTTTTATACTGAGCACAAGAACAGGGCTCATCTGCAACAACACATGTGTGACCATGATAAAATAATTTTAACCGAGAAAAGAATACTCTTTTTCGGAAAAGATAAGTGAAGGTGTACTGATGCATTGATCATTGGCCTCCCTGATAAAAAGTTCTAAAATCTCTCATTCTTTCTGCTTGCTTTTTTTCAAAAACCCTGTTTTATGAAACCTAGGACTGCACTTACATTCTTTACGGTGTCTGGCCATGAGACTACTATAGCCATTCTTAACATTTAAAGCATGCTGTCTCACTCAATCATTGAAGCATTGCCCAGTTTGTCCTATGTATACTTTTCCACATGTTAGCGGTATCTCATACACTAGATTGGCATTCAGTAAACCTATTCTAGTGACGAATGGTGCAAGATTGACCATTCCTGTTGCTGTAAGTACATGCACTTTTGAAAGCTTGCAAGGGCTGGAAAACAACAATGCCATATCTGCTGGCACTTTTCCTAGAATTGTGAGACACCTTATGTATGTAGTACCATGTAACATGCAAAAGTCATTGGTCATTCTGTTTTTCTTTTGGTCCTGTTTCTTTTAACTTTACTTTCTGCAGGAGGGTTTCGCAAACGAGTGTGATGATGCTGTTGGGGTATTGGCTGGTGTTATCAGCCCAGGAGGGCTAAGAATGTTCTGCCTTTTGATAGTGGGCATTCAAAATTAGTAAAAAGAGTAATTGATACCACATGTATTCAGGCCAACCATCAGAAGTCATGTTAACACAAGGGTGAGGTCAGGCTTAAAAACCAGATTAAAAGACTAAAATATGCTGGATATACCAACAGAATCATCACACCTGTTTGCGAAACCCTCCTGCAGAAAGTAAAGTTAAAGAAGACAGGACCAACAAAAAAACAATGACCAAAACCTTTGCATGTTATACCACATCACATGTCTCCCAATTAAAAAAATATCCAGCAGATATGATATTAACGTGTTGTTTTCCCCCTTTGCAAGCTTTCAAAAACGTGTGTACTAAACAGCAACAGGAATAGTCAATCTTGCACCATTCGTCACGAGAATAGGTTTACTTAATGCCAATTTAACGTTTGTAGAAGTATTTTTTATCAGGTAAACCAATGATCAGTGCATAACTACACATTCACTTATCCTTTCCGAGAGGGAGTATTCTTTTCTCAGTTAAGATTATTTTGTAGTGGTAACACGTGTCGTCGCGCATGAGCACGGTTCTTATACTTTGTATAAAAGCGCTCGTAGCACATTCATTAAATTCTGTTGACAGTCGGTGCTCTTTCCTGTCCTTTCTGTCTCTTCCTGAAGTTGTCGCGCTGTGACTAGCACACAACCACGATGAACCAACTCGCCCAAATTAAACTCTTGTTACATAGCACGTAGACCGAGTTTTGTATAGAAAGAAGGAGCGATGCTTTTGAAATAAGATTTTTCACATACAACACCTACACGGCATTCCAGGAAGTTCAGAAGGCAGCCACATGACCAAACATTTTTCTTCTCCTAAATATTCCAGAAGTTCACTATTTTCAATGCAGCACGAGTTTTTTTTATACATTTGAGATGGTTACCAAAATAGCTGGGACATTTGGCATTAAATGACCCAGCTGTGTCATTAGCCGTTATTATGCATTACCCCTCTTGTTTTTGTGTGTCCTGACTCAGTTTTGTGTTCGTTTCTAGCTTATTCTGTTTCTGATCATTGTATTGGTTTTTAAAGTATTCACTAAAGTTATACGTGCGAAAACCCATATATGTTTGCATGTACATCATTTCTCATAACCAAATGTTATACATCCAGGAATACAAAGCTTAAACCACTGTGATTGTATACATTTGAAAACATTATCCATATATATTTTTGTGTGCATCACTTCTTGGAAAGGATTGTGTACATGAAGGCGTATATAGTGAAATCATGGTGATTGTATATATTTGAAAGAATTATAAGTATATATTTGCCTGTATTTCATTCCTATTAACCGATTGTATTCATGAAGGAGTAGTAAACTGAAACCACTGGGATTGTAGGTACTTGAAAGAATTATAGGGATATATTAGCGTGTATTTCATTTGTAGTCTCTATGTACTTGAAGCAGTATACTAAACTGAACCAGTGTAATTGTATGTTTCAAAGAATTGTCAATAAAGTGAAACTGAAAAAATATAATAAACATTTGAGGTGTTGTGTGTGTAGCGTACGTATACGTCAACATGTTACACATTTGGTGAAAAAGTTGTGTGGTAGAAGAATAGTTTATAAGTTTTAATTGCATATTAAATAAATGCAATATGCAAGGGCAGCAAGGCTTAGTTTTCTGTAACGCGCATAATGCATATACTGTGAAGTATATATAAAGATCCAGCAGAAGTTCATACACGACTGTACGTGTTTATATTTTTGCCCACACGCAATGAATGGAGCTCGACAGGTGGCGCACCGTTGATAATCAGGACCACTTTCTTGTAAGTAGTGTGTAATCAGTACATGCTGATATCTGTTAGTGCAGTATAAAAGAATACTGGCACCCCTGCCAAGGGCACTCAACACCCTTGTGCACCCTTCTCGCACCCTCCTCAGAGGGTGCTAAAAAAGTGATGGACATCGAAGGCACCCTTCCTTTAGGGTGTTTTTGTAACACCCTACAGTTTTTTTACATGTACACCCTATTCTGAGGGTGCATGGAAAAGCACCCTTTTTGGAAGGTGCTGAATTGACACCCTTAGGGTGTCGTCCATGGGACAAGCTCATTTACACCCTTCAGGGTGTAAAAATTTTTACTGTGTAAATAATTGAACTCAGAAACTTGCTGTAGAGGTGACTCATTTAATGTATAAGTATACTGAAGTGGATTTTTCTTCCGGGTTATACGCATACATACAGTTTTATCTAAGTTCAAAGCCATCCCCCAGCGACTGCACCATTGAAGAACATTAAACAAACTGTGATTAAGGTCATGCTGATTTTCTGGGCAAGTAATTTCCTTATACAAGACACAATCGTCTGCGAACAGACGAATTTGCACAGATGAACATACCACACTTACAATGTCATTTATATACAGCACGAACAGTAGGGGTCCCAAGACACTCCCCTGCGGTACTCCAGAGGCGACAGGAAGACAACCCGATCGCTGATCCCCGATTTCTACGTACTGAATTCGGTTTTTTAAATAATCAATAACCCAAAAAACTAAGATGCGAGGAAGATCAATATTGTTCAATTTTAGTATTAGTCTGTCATGAGGAACCCTGTCAAACGCTTTACTAAAATCCAAGAATATCGCATCAGTTTGACCGTTGTTATCTAGAGTAGATGCAAAGGAATGAGATATAGTGAGCAGTTGAGTCACAGTTGAAAACCCTTTTCCGAAACCATGTTGAGAATCAGTTAAGACAGCATTTTTTAGATGCGGAGCATCTTATACTCACGCCTTGTAGTGCGCCGTCCGCGTCGTCCGCGCCGTCCACACCGCTTCTCGAACATTCGACAGCTGACGCGCGCGCATGCGCCGTCGCGCCGTCGCCCACTCTTCCACCATCTGTGCATCCCTTCCTCCTCTACACACCGCGCGCGCTTCACTCCTCCACCATCTGTGCACCCTTCCTCCTCTACACACCGCGTTCGACATCTACAATTCTCCTGATTCTCCAGTGGACGCGCATGTGGCGTCGCGCTTCGAGAACATTCAACAGCTGACAGTGCATGCGCCGTCGTGCTGTATATATACTCAAGGTCGGCGCTCGCTCGCTCAGTTGCCGCTCGTCGGTTGGTTTGTACGGCGCGTCGACGTCCAAGGTCGCGGTGAAATGAATTCCAACGAATCCACAAACACAATGATCGACGTCCCTTCGACCAGCGCCGCCCTTTCGCATACGTGTGTACGTGTTCACTCATTTAACACCCCCTCCTACAACCACGTTAACCAATTTAGCCATCGACCCAAGTAAGTCGCAATTTAACACCCCATTTCACAACCACGTTAACCAATTTAGCCATCGACCCAAGTAAGTCGCACTTTAACACCCCGTTAACCAATTATATGCTCCGCATCCTCCTCAGTGTTCCCCCGAGGGAAGCTGCGGGCAATTTTTTTCAAGATATTCGGTGATATGTTGCGCGATTATATGCTCAATTAATTTACAGCATGCTGATGTTAAGGATATTGGACGATAATTTTCAAAAAGCAAGCGGTTACCTTTTTTAAATACCGGTGCAACTCGGGCTGCCTTCCAGTCACTAGGGAGCTTTGAAGATATCAAAGATACACGGAATATAATCACAAGATATTTCGCTATCACTTCAGCATATCGGCAAAGAAAGGTGTTTGGAATATTATCAGGACCGCTTGATTTCTTAGTTTTCAGTTTTAGGAGCATGAAAAATACACCCGGGTACGAAACAAAGTCAGCCTCTGTCGTGTGAAACGATGGAACATCAGATGGATATACACTTGGGCTAGTAAACACGCTATGGAAGTATATATTGAAATGCTCAGCTATAGTCTCTTTGTCCGTAACAATAGATTCATTTACTAACATTTCGGATACAGGCTTTTTTTATCCGTCAAGTGGTACCAAAATTTTTCAGGGTCATTTTTATGAAGTTTGGGAGAGTTGTTTGGAAATAATAATCCTTAGAAGAACGCACAGCTTGTGCGAGGCTATCCTGCAATGGTCCGATTTTAGTCATATCCGCACGCTTCTTTTTTAAACGTTTAATTTTACGTTTCAAGTGAATAATACCGTCACCCCCGGAAAATGTTTTCAGGCCTGCGCCCAGCAATCTGACGTCATTTCCGGCCGGCCGACTCTCGGGGAAGCCGCAGCGGCAGCGAGCGCAGCGCGGGCGGCGGTGGTGACGGTTCGGCGGCGTGGTGTTGACGGTGTTTCGCGTTTGTTGCTTTCCGTTGTTGTTTTGCGGCAATTTCGTTTCTGTGCGTGATGCTGGAGTGATGCGACAATGCCGAATAAGTGTTGTGTACCCGGATGCACCGGCAACTACAAAACAGGAAAGAAGATACAAGTGTTTTCCTTCCCTAAAGACGCCGACGCTCTCAAACAATGGCTACGCGCCATTCCCAGGAAGGACTTCGTGCCGACTTCGTGCACTAAGGTAAGAATTTGAGATGCTCCTGTTCTTAGCTTGTCGTTGCTTGTTCGGGTAGAAATCACCTATGATGGGAAATACTTGAGCGTGTGGCCGCCGGGCCTCGCGAAGCGCTGACGCCAGCAGTTGATGAGAATCGCCCAGAAAGGCACGTTCGCAGCAAGGATGGTCAGCTGCGCTTTGTTCACTAACAGTGCCGTGGTGTCGTCCATTCTTGCAAGCTCTCGGTGGAAGCGCTTCGTGGAGTGCGGTTACATCACGCTCCCGTGTTTCGTTTCATGTTGCTTGTACCGCTTAGCACAGCGCTTTTATTTAGATGCTTGCGAAACGTAGGTAGACCTTGTTTTAGCTACACGGACTGTAAACACGGTCATGCAAACGGGAGCGCATTTTTTTCTTTTGAGAAGTGGCGTCTCAGACGTTCTTGAAACGTTTGTGCAGGTGTGCGCGGATCAATTCGACGCTTCATGCATCGAGAAGACGACATCGTACACGGATCCAAGGACAGGGAGAGTTATTGAAGTTGCACTCCCAGTACCACGGTTGCGTCCTGGATCTGTCCCAACGGTATTTCCCGGCTGTCCGTCCTACCTATCAGTACGAGACCAGAGCACGAGAGAAACCCCTGACGCCAAGAGGAGCCGACAAGAAGCCTCCCAACGCGCCCGTGCTGTAGAAGAGTCGCTGGCGTCATATGAAGCGGAGCAAGAACGAGACCGGTTTTCGTCCCTCGAAGAACCAAGGGCTCGCCTGCAAGGGGTGTCAGTGTCTGTGGACTGTGATTCAGTGTGTGTGGACTGTGTCAGTGTGTGTGGACTGTGTCAGTGAAGTGGACTGTGATTCATAAAGAAGAGTGCTCCATGTTTTTGAACATTATCGACTATCGTGAACCTTTTTTGAATGCGTCATTGACCGTGTTTGCAAACCTTGAAGTCTTTGCCTGCTATCAAGGTTCACCAATCAAGAACCTTGGTAGCGCTGTTGTACCAGACTCAGTTCAAAAAGTAAGTTCCTTGTTGGAAATTTTGAACAACCTGTCGATGCTGTCTGAGGAGCGCTGCACTTATCGCCACCTGGCTCAAGCAATACTGGCTTCCAATTTGTCCCTTCTGGACAAATTGGAAGCCAGCATTGATGAAGGCAAGAAAGAGACGGTGAACTTTATGAAGGAGCAGCTACTACTCCTTTCTGCAAAGCGCATTCAGTATAGCGCACAGGTGATGGTCTTTGCATGCATCTTGCGTACAATATCACCACATGCCTACAAGTTCCTGAGAAGCACAGGTGCACTAACTTTGCCCCACCCAAGCAATATTAGAAATGTGTGCTCGTCTATTCAAATGTGCCCACAAGTTGATTCTTCTGACGACACTTTCCTTCAGTATGTGTCTCAGAGATTCAAACATCTGCAGGCACATGAACACACTGTGACGCTGATGCTTGACGAGATTTATATCAAACCTTGTTTAGATTACAAAGGTGGGAACATATGTGGTGCAGCAGTTAACTCCAACGAAGCGGCCACATCGGTGCACGTGTTTATGATACAAAGTTTGCTGAGCGCATTCAAGGAGGTGGTGCACATTCTTTCGGTAAAAACCTTACAGGGTGAAGATCTTCATTGCATGCTGAAGAAGGTGATCTTGGGCTTAGAAGAAATTGGATACAGGGTCATAGCCGTTGTCTGTGACAATAACTCGCTGAACAGGAAGGCAATGAAGATGTTTCTGCCAGAACCAAAGCTTAGCCCTGTTTACCCGCATTCAGCAGACCCAGATCGGCCGTTATTTTACGTGGTGGATGATGTACATCTATTTAAATGCATAAGAAATAACTGGCTCAACCAGAAAAATGCTGGAACTTGCTTTTTCTACCCACGCTTCGAGCTTTCGAACAATGAAGTTCATCCCGAATGCAAGATGACTGCTTCATTTAAGCATTTGAGAGATTTGCATAAGGAGGAGTCACCCCTGCTTCTGAAGTCTGGGTATGGCTTGACGTCAAAAGCTCTAAATCCAAGCAGCTTTGAACGACAGGACGTCAAACTCGTACTGCAGGTTTTTAATCCGCACGTAGCCGAAGCCCTGGCCGCTCGCAAGGGTCATACTGATTTTCAACATGCTACAGCAACCGCCGAGTTCATCAAAATAATTCTTCGTTGGTGGAGCATTGTCAATGTAAAGACACCTAGTAAGGGCTTCCATCACCGTAATGTTTACGAAGAGCCCATGTCAAACCACACAGATGACCCAAAGGCAAGCTTTCTAAGCGCTTTTATCACATGGCTCGATGTGTGGGAATTTTATAGGCACGACACCGGAGTACTTACCCAGGAGACATTGAGTGCCTTGAGGCTCTCTGCTCAATCCCTTTTGGCATTGGTGAAGTACTGCGTTAGTGAGCTTCACTTTGAGTATATTCTGCTAGGGAAAGTCTAGACGGATCCCCTCGAGAGTCGCTTTGGACAGTACAGGCAGATGGCTGGTGGGCAGTATCACATATCTGTTCACCAGCTTTGCGAAACCGAGGGAAGGATTCGCCTTCAAAATGCCCTTCCAAGGATGAGCAACGATGATCTCAGAGGCATCGAAGAGACGGACAGTGTCAGAGATGCGGGCACTTCTTTTAGTGTTCATGTTAGCGATGCTGACCTTGAGGAGCTCAGAGCACAAATGCCGGTGATTGGTTATGTTAGTGGGTATTGTGCACACGCTGCAATGAAAGTTCTCAAGTGTGAAAGCTGCCAGAGGCAGTTGGTCGTTACCGGAAATACGGCCGAAACAGGAGAGGACACCCATTCTTTAATCGCACAACTGGATCGGGGTGGCCTCAAATTTCCTTCTGCTCTTGTAATCGCAGTAGTTATGTACACGGAGGTTGTAGTTAGAAAGCTCATGACGGAAAGTACCTCTACCCAGTTTCTCCATGGGCCGAACCAAAAGAATGTCGTTCGGCAACTTAAAATGCACTCTGTGCCAAGGCTTGAGGACATAGATACGTGTGAAAACGGGCACACCTACGAGCTCCTCATCACATTGGTTGCAAACTGTGCAGCAAATATAATGCTCAACAACATGTGCAAGCAAAGGAACGATCTTTTACGCATTGAAAAAGATCAGAAGGCGAAAAATAGAAAGGCCCGAATTTTTCTTGGAAAGTAATTTTCCAAGCGTCGCGTCTTTCTCTTCACATTTATTCTTGTGAAACTGCACAGAGTGTATTTGATTGCATGTCATGACTTGATTTCCTTGGTATACTTCTGCCTTATGTAAAATGAGCCTTGTTTCCAGTTTTGTGTCTCTTTACAAGTTGTTAGCTTTTAAAAGTGCTGTACTTTTTTCTTTTTTTTAACTCGAACTGCCTCGGTGCCTACTGTAGCAGTTGTACAGTCCGTTTTGGTACCAAAGCTGTGTACACTTTCCTTGTGCACTCTGTGTACAGACATGTTGTGCACTGTGATTTGTTTTTTCTTAGATTTTTGTTTGATTTTTTCCCTAGGACATGCACCTACCTGTGGCAGTACAATTACTTTTCTTTCTGTCATTTATCATGCTGTGGACCACAATTTAGTCACCAGTGTTCTTATGTATTGTATTTTTTGGCAAGTGTTTGAACCTGATACCTTGTGTTGCTACTGCTACTATGATAAACGAATGGTATGTTTTCCTCTAACCTACAATTTAAATGAAAGTGTGCTTTTTCTGTTCCAAAGCTCGGGGATGTTTTTGCTGTTACAATCTGTTTTGTTTTGAGTTTTATGTGGCAAGATATTGTGTTTTGTACTTTTGGCATATTTTCAGCATTAAGGGCAACATCTTGTGTTGCCTGTCGTCTGCCTGGACCGAGAACAATGCGCACTGTGATATTTGTACAGACGGCGTCTGGCTGTGATAAATAAATATGCATTATTCCATTCACGATATTCATTATTTCTTGATACCTTGATAAGTTCCCCAACCGCGGTGGCTCAGTGGCTAAGGCGTAGCGCTGCTGAGCACTAGGGCGCGGTTTCGATACCCAGCTGCGGCGGCCGCATTTCTGATGGAGGCGAAAAGCAAAAACGCCCGTGTGTACGAGATTTCGGCACACAATAAAGATTCCCAGGTAGTCAAACTTGATCCTGAGCCCTCCCCTACGGCGCGCTTCATCGCCTGCGTTGCGTCGGCGCGTTAAACCATACAATCAATCGATACCTTGATAAATCGTGCGGACATGGTGTCAAGGCACCTCGCCCGAGTCGGTAGGCGTGAAGGGCGCTCGCGGCAAGCGCTCGCGGCTGGCGCAGCCACCCAGCGAAGGGCGGCCGGCCGGCCGGCGCGATGTGACGTCGTCGACGTCACGTCACGTGACGCGCAGGCCTGAAAAGCTTCCGGGGGTGACGATAATACTACGCGTTATCCAGGGGGTCTGTTTGTGAATTTTCTTTTTCCGGCTTGGGACAAATTTAGCTAAACAGTGTTCACACATTTTTTTAAACTGGGCCCAGAGAGCGCATACGTCATTATTGTCAAAGTCAACAAGACCGGTCTCCAGATAATAAACTATAGACGTGTCATATGCATGGGAGTAGTCTTTGAAAGACCGCACTTAACAGCGCTTCTTATCACCACGTTTCAACAGTGGGACGGAAAGGCCCACAAGATAGTGATCAGATAATCCGGATTCGACATACACGGTATATTCGCTGAACGCACGATTGAAAAATATCAGATCTAAAACTGAACTGCAAGACCCTTGGACAGCCCCGCAGGGGCGCCTGTGCAAATAGGCGTTTGGTGTGTAGCGACACCACGGACCCGAGCTAACGGGGAGTTTCTACTCCCTCCCACGCCTAGCCGTGCGTGGCTTTGCCGTGTCCGGGGAAAAGGGGATCCTGGGGGTTGAGCCGACGCTGGGTGATTGAACCTTTAAGGCCCCCCGGCAGAGGCAACACACCCCTTTGGCCCCGGCTTCACGTAGGCGGCACCCCTGGGCTGACCCACCTAGGGGAAATCGGCAGTCGCCTTTTCCTATCTGTCTCTCCCTACATCTTCGTCTTTATCTCTTACTATTTAACTGTCCTGTCTTCTACTCTCTTCCGTTTATTTCCAAACTTCCTGGCGGCTAGGGTTAACCCTGTGCAAATAGCCTACCTTGGTCTAGGCGCATTGGGTTATAGTAGCGTTGTACGGCTGGCGTCTGCAGGTTTCAGCACCCGCAAACTTGTAGCGTCCCCTCGTTGGGCTCCGCGGTGGGTGGCCGCCAAAGCTGCTGAACAAAAATAAGACAGGCATGCATAGAGCATTCCCCCTACTGTCTGATCGTACCGGCTTAAAGCGGGTACGCACCGATGATATAAAATTTTTTCAACCAGCCAAAAGAAACATATCCTCACTTTCATGTTATCCACTGTGAAAAAACTGAAAAGCAAGCCAGGACCGTCTCTCCTTTCCTAGTTTCTAGATGTCTTACCGAAACTCTTGGCACAGGATACAAGGTAACCAAAATGGCTAGTGGAGACCTTCTCCTCGAAATCCGTGACAACGAACAATTTGAAAAGCTAGACAATCTTTCAGATTTCGGTGGCATACCAATAACCATAACACCACATAGATCAATGAACACAACTCGCGGAGTGGTATCTGACATGGACTTACTTGACTTGGCTGAGACTGAACTTTTGGAGGGGTGGAAGAGCCAAAATGTCACTAATGTACAGAGAATCATCATATGAAGAGATAATAAGGAAACACCGAAGAAACACTTAATACTCACATTTTCATCCAGTAAACTACCCGAATCTATTCAAACAGGGTACACGAAGACATCTATGAGGCTGTACATACCAAACCCTCGTCGTTGCTTCCATTGCCAGAGGTATGACCATGGCTCTAAAACCCGTCGTGGTCGCCAGACTTGTGCACAATGTGGAGTCCTAGGCCACGTGTCTGAGAACTGTAAACAACCGCCACACTGTGTAAACTACGAAGGAAACTATGCCGCATATTCACGCTCCTGCACATACTGGAAAAAAGAAAAAGAAATAATTAGGTTCAAGGTGAAGGAGAAAATTACATTTAAGGAAGCACGGCGAAGAGTCGCTCCATTCTATGGACCTACATACGCTGATGCGGTGCGTCAGGGGGCACCACCGCACCAGCCCTCGCCACTCCTGCGGCCCGTGCATACCAAGCCGGTGGTTGTGGCACCTGCCCCCAAGGCGGCTGTAGCCCAGGCTACACCGCCTACTCCCAAACAGAGACTGGAGACTCTAGAGTCCTCCGGTCTCAAGGCCTCACCTCACCAGGTGAGGCCCGAAATTCGAATTAACAGCCCGCACGTGCGGGCATCCAGTGCCTCCGAGGAGGCAATAGATACGTCGGTACCCTTGGTGCCGAAAGAGCGGCGTGGCTCCTTGGAACGCGCCAAGAAAACAAAAAAGCAGATAACAGGGCCTGGTGATGGCCCTGTTAAGTGAACTCAAACTCCCTGTCTACACAACCACTCGCTTTCCGTACACACAGCACTATTTCACATTCACCATGAACAATCAAATTATACAATGGAACGTCAGGGGCCTTCTCAGAAACCTTGACGACATCCAAGAACTCTTACACGAACACTCAGCAAAAGTGCTGTGTGTACAAGAAACACACCTTAATTTAAAACACACAAATTTTCTTCGCAAATACGTTATTTTCCGAAAAGACCGTGTTGATGCCATGACATCATTCGGGGGTGTTGCCATCATAGTGAATCAAGGAATAGCATGCACACACTTACAACTCCAAACATCCCTTGAGGCAGTGGCTGTTCGAGCGGTTTTTTTTGATAAACTGATCACAATCTGCACTATTTACATTCCTCCTAGCTATCAGCTGCAAAAACGCGATTTACACTCTCTAATTGATGAACTTCCGGAGCCTTATGTTCTCCATGGAAACTTTAATGCGCATAGCAGGCTATGGGGTGACTCTCTGTGTGACGCGCGAGGTCGACTGAACGAACAGTTCCTTATCTCGTCGAGCGCGTGTCTCCTAAATCGAAAAGAACCAACCTATTATAACCTCGCTAATAACACCTACTCTTCCATAGACCTGAGCATAGTATCTCCATCTCTTGTGCCTCTACTCCAGTGGAAAGTCGTCAGTAATCTGTACGGAAGTGACCACTTCCCCGTAGTTTTGAGCATGATAGTAACTGAATGTCCACCACATGTTCACAAGTGGCTCATAAACAGAGCCGACTGGGAACAGTTTTATACTATTGCTTGTCTAGGTTGGAATGACATCTGTACTTTGAACATTGATGTTGCTGTGAACTACTTCACAGCGTTTTTGATTGATGCTGCAACAAAATGCATCCCACAAACAAATGGACACCCTGGAAAACGGTGTGTGCCATGGTGGAACTCTGAATGCCGAAACGCGCGCAAACAGCAAAACAGAGCTTGGAGGCTGCTTCGGTACTCACCGACAGCCGAAAATCTTGAAACCTTCAAGAAAATAAAGTCTCAAGGCAGGAGAACGCGTCGGCAGGCCAGAAGAGAAATCTGGCAGAAGTTTTTATCAGGGGTTAATTCATACACACAGGAAACTAAAGTCTGGAACATGGTCGGTAGGATAGCAGGAAAACAAGTACACACACTTCCACTCGTAAACACTCAGGGTGATACCTTGGAAGATCAGGCAAACTTCCTCGGTGCACACTTCGAACAGGTATCCAGCTCGTCCCACTCTACTGACACTTTCAAAAAATACAGAACAAGAATAGAAAAGCAGAAACTCGAACACAAATCCACTAGATACGAGGCATATAACCAAGCTTTAAGTCTAGCTGAGCTTCGAACATCTCTAAACTCCTGCAGTACTTCTGCCCCAGGTTCTGACCGTGTGATGTATGAAATGTTAAAAAACCTACCAAACGAAACCCGAAAAACCTTACTTTGTTTGTACAATGCTATTTGGTATTCTTGCACTATTCCTACCTCCTGAAAAGAGGCTATTGTTATTCCCATTTTGAAAGAAGGCAAGGACCCTTCTTTAGCTTCGAGTTATAGGCCTATTGCACTTCCAAGCTGCTTGTGCAAACTCTTCCAAAAAAATGATGAACTGCCGATTTGTACACTTTCTTAAAACAAACAATTTGCTCGACCCATTTCAGTGCGGGTTTCGAGAGAGTAGATCCACGACAGACCACCTTGTTCATATCGAGGCACAGATCAGAGACGCCTTCGTCCATAAACAATATTTTCTCTCTGTGTTCCTCGATATCAAAAAAGCTTATGATACAACATGGCGTTTTGGGATTCTAAAAGACTTGTCCCACCTTGGCCTGCGCGAAAGAATGTTTCACATAATCAAAAGTTATCTGTCAAACCGGACATTCCGTGTCCGAGTGGGCACGGTTCTTTCCCAAACATTTGTCCAGGAAACAGGCGTGCCACAAGGTGGTCTTCTTAGCTGCACACTTTTTCTCATAAAAATGAATTCCTTGCGCTTGACCATCCCTCGCAATATGTTTTATTGTACATATGTCGATGACGTCCAGCTGGGCTTTAGGTCTTGCAATCTGGCAATGTGTGAGCGGCAGGTTCAGTTAGGTTTAAACAAGGTCTCCAAATGGGAAGAGGAAAACGGATTCCGACTGAACCCACAAAAAAGCACGTGTGTCTTGTTCTCCAGAAAGAGAGGCATGCACTCAGAACCCGACTTTGAACTGAAGGATCAACGTCTGTCTGTTAATACGGAGCATAAATTCTTAGGATTAATCTTGGACAACAAGTTGACCTACGTACCGCACATCAAGTATCTAAAAACAAAATGTTTAAAAGCCATGAATGTTTTAAAAGTGTTGTCACGTACTAGGTGGGGTAGTGAGAGTCAATGTCTCATGAACCTATATAGAAGCCTCATTCGCGCCCGCTTAGATTATGAGGCCATTGTTTATCAGTCTGCGACTCAAAGTGCTTTGAAGATGCTGGACCCCGTGCACCATTTGGGCATCCGCCTTTCTAAGGGTGCTTTTCGCACCAGCCCCGTAGAAAGCCTTTATGTTGAGTCAAATGGGTTGTCACTTCATCTGCAGAGAACTTACATGTCCTTTGTTTATTTCCTTAAGGTGAAAGCAGACAAAAAGCACCCCTCATACTCTACTATTAATGATTTGTCGAGCTCAATTTTGTTTCAAAACAGGCCTTCGATGAGGCAGCCCTTCTCAATTCACCTGAAGGGTCTAGCTGAGGAAACTGGAGTCTCACTTGAACACAGTTTAATGGCTCCTGTAGCATACCCGCCACCATGGCAATGGCAGACTATAGACTGCGATGTGTCTTTTCTAGAAGTTACAAAACATGCGCCTATTGCCCATATCCGAACATACTTCCTGGAACTTCAACACAAATACACACGTCCTGAGTTCTTTACAGATGCCTCCAAGTCTAACTCCTCTGTGTCCTACGCTGCTGTCGGCCCATTCTTTTCGGATGCTGGCCCTCTACATCCAGACACAAGTATCTTCACAGCGGAAGCCTATGCGATACTTGTGGCGGCTAAACACATCAAGCAATTACAAATACAAAAAGCAGTAATTTATACAGACTCCCTCAGTGTAGTAACGGCTCTGCACACTCTTAAAAAACACAAAAACCCAGTCCTTGTCTCACTTTACTCCATTTTTTGCACACTCTACACAATCAAACAACATGTTGTAGTGTGCTGGGTGCCAGGACACCGTGAGATTCAAGGCAACGTGAGGGCGGATCAGCTCGCTGCATCCGTCCACAAAAGCACTGCCCCTACACCCATATCAATCCCGGCCCTTGATCTTAAGCCGTCTCTCAAACGAAACCTCAGGGACTACTGGCAGAGCAAGTGGGATATACACACACGAAACAAACTACACATTATCAAGCCAAACCTTGGTTATTGGCTGCCCGTATCGAAATCGCGTCATACAGAGGTAATACTAACGAGACTCAAGATAGGACACACATACACGACACACACATATCTTTTGTCCAGTGGCGATCCACCATTGTGTGACAGATGTGGTGAAGCATTAACAGTCCTTCACATGTTAATCCAATGCAAACACTTAGAAACTCTAAGAAAACAACATTTTCAATTACCCTACCGACAACATATACCTTTACACCCTGCAATGTTCGTCGGTAGGGAACAGCTTTTTAGTCATAAATCATTGTTAGCGTTTTTAAAAGAAATTCATAGTTTTCATATCATATACCTGGACATTCCGTAGCACAACCTCTGCAGAGAGGTTTTTGCTGCGGTAGCTACACAGGAAAGCACTTGCCTCACGGCCCTTGGACGCAAGGGTATTAACGAGTGAGGCACTTGTGCTAATGCCATTCATATCCACCATCGTTTTTTATGATCACTAACTCTTGTCATCTATTCTCACCACACACACCTTTCACGGCATGGTCATGATTTTATTACTTGTATGTTTTTACCCGCCTTACCGCGAGGAATTTTATGGCCCTTATACAGCCGCTTATCACAATCATTGTCCATATTTTTAGTAAGATGAACTGGCGCTCTTTGGCCGTGAAATGGCCCTTGCGCCACAAAACATCAAACATCATCATCATCACCCTTGCACACGCGTTGGGTCGCGAACCAGCTGGGCCAAATCATGAGTGAACATAATACTGAACATATTATTAGCATGCTCAACATTCTGGTGACCAGCGTGCATTAATTCCCAATTAATAGTTGGTAGATTGAAGTCACCTACAAGAATAATTTTATGTTTGTGATATTGAGACATATGTTGCTCAAGTTTGCTTAAGTATTCAGGGGGCGTGTCTTGAGGGCGGTAAAGCGCGTATAAAATAAAATGCTGACCCCAACAAGATAATTTATTACACAAGCACTCCATGTCGGCAATATCGTCCAGCAATATGGCTTCAATCTGTTGTTTGATTAGAACCGCCACACCGCCACCCCTAGAGGCGCAAATTCATGCACGGCATAATTTACCTGCACCTCACAACAATGTGGTGATTTTAAACTGACATATACCTTCCTCATTCATTTTTCGCATATCACGGGCTCCCACTGTACGTGGGATCTGCCATTTTTTTCTTTGTTTTCTTCTTGCGCCCATTTTTACCGGCTATAGGCAGTGCTTTCGCGCCGCGCGGCTGGACGAGTATTTTTAAGATGATAGTTTTTCTTGGGGACCTTCGACGGAAAAATTTTGGTTTGTCTGTCTTCACATTTGTCTGCTTGTCCGCCCTTATCGATACCTCAAATGGCAGCAAACGGCCAACCCCATCCACAGCGCCCACCAATATTGCTCAAGGTTCAGAGTTCATACTTGTGCGATTGTCAATTAAAAAGCAATTATTGCGCACATTTGAGGCACCCTTAACAAAACTTCAATGTTTTGTATGCGTGCCTCTACACTAGAGAAGGTACACAGAAGTAATTTCAATGATCGTAGTGTTTATAACGCTGCGTTGACTATGAAACGCGATGCTCAAAAAGGTAGGTGCTTCCAACGCTTTGCTAAGACGACACGGTGGTGGCACCTGCCCGTCGCTTTGTGTTCTACACCTTATCACCTCTGAGACAAGCACGCATATTTCTCCGCGGGCGCACATGCTTTCCTTCGTTTGGCGCCCGTGTCTAACGAGCCTCGATGCGCTCGTTAGCCTCCGCTACACACTCGATGCACCAGCGCAGCGCCTCCAGAATACCGTTCACCAATTTTCTTGCACAGAACATCAAATAAACGTTTTGTTCCCTCTCTCCGAACGTAAGTCTATGGTCTTTCGGCATTTGCAGTGTAACATGCAGATTCAGGGCGAATTCTTTCATTGCTGCACTCCCTATAGACAGGATTTTTGTCAGTACGTAGGAACACACCACCTATATGCCGTTTGTTATCTTGCACCTGCCTGAGATTTATATTGAAGCTGGCAACCTAAAACTAATTTTAAAGTTGAAGTAACGATGTGCTTAATAACATTATTACTATACTCAGATAAGCTTTGAAAGATCTGTGGAAATGTTTTAACATATTTCAAACTGTGCGAAGGTAAATATCTTTATTTTCGTTTATTGTGGTCCCTGTTTCATGCATATGGAACATCATCACTTCTAGTGGCATAGTATAAGTTGTGACTTTTCACATATGTGTTGAGCCACATTGCAGTTAAGGCCAGAAGCAAGGTGTACATGCAGGCCACTTGAGCATCACCTCGCATACTTAGTGTACAGTCTTTGCCCAGCAGTGTACTAATTTTTTTTTTCAAGCAGACTAACAGACAGCCCCGCTGGGGTGGTCTAGTGGGTAAGGTACTCGGCTGCTGATCCGTAGGACGTGGGTTTGAATTCCGGCTGCGGCGGCTGCATTTCCGAGGCGGAAATGTTGTAGGCCCCTGTGCTCGGATACGGGTGCACGTTAAAGAACCACGGGTGGTCGAAATTTCCGGAGCCCTCCACTACGGCGTCTCTCATAATCATATGGTGGTTTTGGGAAGTTAAACCCCACATATCAAGCAATCAGACCAACGGACAGCTTATGTCACCTGTGCTTACCTGTAAACTTCGAAGCCTTTCGGAGGAGAATTTTTAGGAAATGTAAAGGGGCCTAAAGTGTCAATAGAAGCATTGTTTACGCCGAGGAGCTTAGTAGTTTAGAATTGTATTATTTATGTAGTGTAGAATTGTTTTCGTTGTGCTATGCCTATTTTTCTGCCCAGGTGTCCCAACATGGCTTGTTACCGTGTGGTGAATAAGCCGAGTTATGTAAGTAAACAGAGTAATACCGCAGGCATGTGCCATATTGTGATTCAGAGCCCTTTTCCTTAGCATGAATATTCAGGAACTTTCTTTTTGTGTTTCGTATAAAAAATAAATGACAATGGGCAGCAGCAGAAACTACGCATCAAGCGGTTCCAAGATGGTACAAGAAATGCCGAGTTCAGAAATAACAGTGCTGGGGCATTTCTGTCGTAGGTTACCCTCTGTATGTCTCATATATTTGAAATGAGTGCATTAGGTTTCTTCTTTTATAGCCGTTCATCCTAATATTTATAGGTCAGTGTATGTATGTATGTATGTATGTATGTATGTATGTATGTATGTATGTATGTATGTATGTATGTATGTATGTATGTATGTATGTATGTATGTATGTATGTATGTATGTATGTGTATGTATTTTCACTCAGAAACTGATGAATCGACGTGCACGCAAGGATGAGTTGTACGTCGCTACAAAACTGCCATTATTTGGGCTGACCTGCGCCCGAACTCAAAGAAAAACATGTGCCGCCCACTGCGGATCACGAACAATGTCACGGCACTCACGGCGGTACTCGCTTCAAGAAAATGGTTGTTTCCAAAATAAATCGTGGCACAAAGATAAGTACGCAGATTACACGTTGCAGCACGCTCAGGATACGCTCTTGCTACGCCCGTCACAAACGATGCGATAAGGATGACAAGTGATCGCGGCATTACTCCACTTTGAAATAAACATCGACCCGAGGCTTAAGAAAAGCAAACATTCGAAGCAGAGAACAATGCCCACCTCCGAGCACAAAAACACACAATCAAGATAAATATTCTCACTTAACATTTCGAACAGCATAGCCTGTTAGCGCATTGTTGTATCGCGGCGCAAGCCGCAGAAGAACGACGAAGCGAACACTGTCGTCAAAGGTCACAAACCAGAACTCACGTTTTATTCAGAAGAAGAACATAAACTTCATTTGTCGAATCCAGACGATTCGAGTCCGGCGTTTTTAGTGGGCCTGGGCACCCACCGTGGTTGCGGTTCCGAGACCTTGTCTCGAAGCGGCTTCCTTGGCACGCTGGACGGCCCAGAGTTGTGCTGTCTGTCAGGTTCGAGCTGAGTAGTGCGGCCTTTCAACGCGAGCGGAGGCTGGCGGTGGAAGAGTGAGATGAATCGGCACTGTTCGAATTGTTTATTAGGCCCTGACACTTCTACAGCATGTGACTAAGTGTGGCAACCTCGCCGCATGACGTGCATCTGTTTGTAGTGTATATGTCTGGATACATGGCGTGCATGAGTCTAGGGTTTCTGTATGAATCTGTTTGTAATTGTCTGAAGTGTACCGCTTGCGTTCTGTTTAGCCTTTCGTGAGGAGATGGGTATATGCGTATTTGTAACTGGTAATGTGTGGTGATGTCGTGAAACCTGGTCATACGATCCTCCCATGCCCAGATGTCTGCAGTTCCCCGCGGGGGCTCGTCGTCCTCCGGCGATGCTCGGTGAGTGAGGCCTCGAGCAACGCGGTGAGCCGCTTTGTTGGGGGTGCTCAGTCCGGTATGTGCCGGGATCCATAACAGGTGCCTTCGGTTATCGAAGTCGACCTCTCCTGGATGTATGGGATGTCGTTGGAGTATGTGAAACGCCTTTTGCGAGATGTGTCCGTTGGCAAAATTGCGAATTGCTGTTTGCGAATCACTAATCACGTATGTTGCATTTGTCTGTGTGAGGGCCAGTGCTATAGCCGCTTCTTCTGCCGCTTCGGCGTGTGCCGTGCTCACAGTGAGGCTTGTGATGTACACTCCACGATGGCCGGTAACTACCGCCACGAAACTCTTTTTATTGGTATAACGCGCAGCATCAGTGAAAACCGCTTCAGTGTCGTTGGAGTAGCTTTGAGTAATGCGTTGTGCCCTGGCTTTACGCCGTCCCGTAGGGTGTTGGGGGTGCATGTTGCGAGGCAATGGGGGTACGTATACTTGCTCGCTACCGATCTTGGAATTTCGACTTTGATGCCGTGCTGCGTATGGTACGTGATGCCAAGTTTTTCGAGTAGGTGCCGGCCTGGGCGGGTTTCGGATAGGTGCTCGAGCTGGGAAACTTGTTGCGCCTCCACGAGTTCCTCGAGGGTGTTATGCAACCCAAGTTCTAGGAGTTTGCTGGTGCTAACTCCGGGCGCCAGTCCCAATGCGAACTTGTACGTCTTGCGTATCAGGGCGTTAAGCTTGTCTTTTTCCGCAACTGTCCATTTGTGAAACGGTGCCGTGTAAATTAGTTGTGAAATAACAAAGGCTTGTATGAGTCGTACTACGCTGCCTTCGCGCATGCCCGCATGTTTGTTCGTGATGCGTCGGATGAGTTGCATCGTGCTGGTGGCCTTTGCCATTATCTTGCGCAGTGCTTCTCCATTGCCGCCGTTCTGCTCAATCATCATCCCCAGTACCCGGATCTTCTTTACCATTGGGATTGGTGAGCCGTTTGATGATGATAGTTTGATTTCTTGATTTTCTGAAGGTACGTAGTTTTTGGGCGGGCGTCCCTTTTTCACCGGTCTATATAGCAGTAATTCGGATTTTTCGGCCGAGCAGGTGAGTCCCGTGCCTACGAGGTAATGTTCCACGCATTCTATGGCCGCCTGTAAGCGATCCTCGATCTCTCCGTCACTGCCAGTTGTCGTCCAGATCGTAATATCATCCGCGTATAGCGTGTGGTGCAGTCCATCAATTTGATGTAATCGCTCGGGTAACCCAAGCAGGACGAGGTTGAAGAGCATCGGCGAGATCACCGAGCCCTGCGGTGTACCCGAGCTTCCAATGTTGATTTGATTTGATTCTAGCTGTCCCACTTGCATGCGTGCGGTTCTTCCCGTGAGGAAGTCTCGGACGTAGTTGTACACTCGCATTCCGAGGTTCAATCTGTCTATTGTTCGCAATATGGCATCGTGACGAACGTTATCGAAGGCCTTCTTCAGGTCCAGGCCAAGGATGGCTCTCGTTGAGCACCCAGGATTTTCTACGATGTGATGTTTTAGTTGCAGAAGAGCATCCTGTGTGGAGAGGTGTCTTCTGAACCCAATCATTGTGTGTGGTAATAGGTTGTTGTCCTCGAGGTAATCTGTTAGTCTATTTAGGAACGCATGTTCCATCAGTTTACCTACACATGATGTTGGGGAGATAGGGCGCAGGTTCTGGAGCTGCAATTTCTTGCCGGGTTTCGGTATAAGTATGATCTGCGCTTCTTTCCATGGCTGGGGTAACTTTCCACGCACCCAACACTCGTTAATATAATCTTTGAGTTTCTCTAGCGATCTGTAATCGAGGTTGCGCAGTGCCCTGTTCGATATTCGATCTAGGCCTGGGGCTCACTTGGTATTGAGTTTGACGAGGGCCGCCTCGATTTCGGAAATTGAGAATTCTGCGTCTAGGATAGCGTTGCCTTCTCCCCTGTAGTCCGGATGTACTTGCGGGGGCGTTCGGGATATGAAATGGAGTTCGGCTTCCCGTAGGAAATCTTGCTCAGTTCCCCCGTAAGCGTGTATGATTTTGCATATGCCTTGCCTCTGTGAGGTCTTGGTGTTCGCGGGATCTATGAGGTACCGCAGTATCTGCCATGTGCGACTCGTAGTGAGCTGACCATCCATCTGCGCGCATTTCTCTTCCCATTGCTGTTGTTGCAGGTCAAGCGCGTGCTTTTCTATTTCTTTGTTGAGCTGTGCTATTCGTTTTCGCAGTCTCCTATTATGTCGTTGTCGTTTCCAACGGCGATGCAGTTGGGTCTTGGCTTGCCACATGTGCAGTAACCGGGTGTCTATTCTATCAAGCCCAGCTGTTGACGGCATCATTTGCGTCGCCCTCTCGATGTCACGCCGAAGTTCTTCGGTCCATTGCTCAATGTCTTTGATGTCTTCAATCTGTTGTTTGTCTCAATTTTTTCGTAGTAGTTCCCAATTTGTGATCTTTATTTGGCGACCGGCATTGTGTTCCTGTGGGCCGCCTTCTGCTTCTATAGAGATAATGTAATGGTCACTGCCTAAGTCTTGCATGGTGTTTCTCCAAGTCACCTTTCGTGTATTGTACGTAAAGGTAAGGTCAGGCGTGGTGTCAGTGCTGACGCTGTTGCCCTGCCTAGTTAGTGCCGCTGGGTCAGTGACCAGCTCGAGGCCGGCGAGTTGCGCCGTTTCCCACAAATGCCTGCCTTTCGGCTGATCTTGTTTGTAACCCCACGCCGTATGCACCGCGTTGAAGTCGCGTCCAATGAAAAGTTGTTGCCCCTGGGCGATGTCGAGTGCTCGTTTGAAGAGGACGTGAAAGCGGTGTTTGTGGCATCTCGGACTGCTATAGACGTTGAGTACGAAGATGCTGTCGGGCGTCTTACGCGGTGGAATTAGCTCTACGAGGACGTTTTCAATATCCTTGACATGGGTGTCGTGTTCGATGACCGTGAGCTCTCGCTTGACCAGTGTGGTGACATTTGGATTTTCCTCCTTGCCTGGTATAGACTGGTACCCTGAAAGTTTGGCGGGGCCGTTTGTTCCCTGCAGTACGATGACGTCTGGGCGTTCGGGGATCGTTGTCAGGTATTGTTGTAGGTGCGCTCGTTTGTTTTTGTAACTTCTGCAGTTCCACTGCCATATTGTATGTTTTTGTTTCGAAGGATGTCTTGCCATGGTTATGTGGTTCTACAAGTGTGGCGCCGCTTCGCTATGCGACGTCACCAGCGCGCTGTTGGCAGCTTCTAATCTGGATAATCTGAGATAAATGCTCTCCAAGCTCTGTTGAATCGTACGCGTGATAGTCGCGGTGATAGTTTCCTCGAGACTGCTCACGCGAGCCTCGAGTGCCTTCACTCGGGTGTTGTCTGTTGCAGCGCGCGTACGCTTGGAACGTAATGACTTTTGAAAGGAGATAGCCGGCCCGCGTTTAGTATCAGGGCCTTCGACCTCACCGTCCTCTACGAGTTCTTCTTGTGTTTCCTGCATTGCCTGTTGATCAGTCTCGCTGTGAGCGGCAGACTGGAGCTTTTGTATGAGTTCGTCCTTTGCGTGAATCTGTGCCTGCATGCATTCAATTTGTTTTTGCATAGTTTGTATCGTCTGTGTTAACTGAGATATCTCCGCCTCTATCTTAGTGTGTATTTTGCCGCCAGCCTCCGCGTTTGTTGCGCGTTTTCCTTTGACCGCATCTGCAATGCTCACCGAATCAGTTGTCTTCGCGTCCCTCGTTGGGGTCCGTCCAGGTGTTCGGCTGTGAGCTCGGCGTTGCTGCTGCTTTCGGGGTCCCGGTGTGCGGCTACGAGATCGGGAGTCGCTTCGACTGGGTGTCCTGGATCTTGAGCGGGGCTTGCTGGTGGAATAGTTGGTGGCAGTGGCCTCTGCCTCCTCGTTGGCCCTGCGTTGTTCCCACTGTCTCTTCGTCACGATGTAGGGCGTTTTGTACCTTGCGCGGCAGTTGCGGTCCGCCATCATGTGTGCGCCCCCGCACAGCTTGCAATGGGGGGAACACTGGTGGTTGGGGCCTGGGTTAGGGGCATCACAACCACGACACACTTTGTCCTTGGGCTTTGGGCACACGTCCATGCGGTGACCAAGTCTCCCGCAGCAGTGACACATGTCGATTTCCTTGTGATACAAGGTGCAGCGAAGGAGAGCGCCGCCATAATTGACGTAAGTGGGCACTCGCGCTCCTTCAAACGCCACTATGACGGTCGTGGTGTTACTGAGCCGTTTGGCTGCCAGGGCGTAAGGGTTACGTGCGTGAACGATGCTGGTATGAATGAACTTGGCGTCTTCTTCCAACGGGATGCCCTTGATTATTCCCTTCACCGTGTTGTCGGGGGCCGTCTCGTACGCACTAACCTCATGGTGGCGGTCGCCGATTGTGATGGCTTGAAGCTGTCTGTACTTATCGGCGTGAGAGGCATGTGGTGTGCTCACGATGATAATGTTTTGATGGTTGTTGGAACACACCGTGTCCTCCCCTGCTTCATGAGCCGGTACGTTGGCCGCGCGGGAAATCGCCGATGCGAGGCGCACGGTTCCAGTGGTGGCCACGTCGAGGCCTCCTCGTGGTCGTATCACGATCTTGAAATCGCTCCGTGGAAGTAGTGGCATTTTGCTCTTTCTAATGACTTGCTGCTTGATGTTACGCGGTTGTCGACGCGAACGCTGTCGGTTGAAGTCCGCTCCCTCGCCGGTGCAGGAGGGGGCTCCGTTCTGGGTGTTGCTCTGCGCGTTTGCGCGGTTAACTTGGGTCTTAGATCCGATGGGTCACCAATCCGTGCCCTCCAGAAACTCTTCGGGGGAGGTATCCCCGTTCACCTGGACTTCCATCGTTGTTGGGCGAAGAAAGCGCCCGCGTCAGAGGAGACGCTCAGCGCGTCTCGTCGAGTGGCCGGCTTTCGTGAGCGTCGGGCCGAAGTGGCGTGGGTTGAAAACCTCTCAAATCCGGCAAAAAGTCTTTTCCCACCTTGAATTTCGGTGTCAGTGGAATCCTGGTCACTTTCCGCACGCGTTGTAATATTCATGGGCTGAATGACCGAAAATCACTGGCAAACAGTTCTCGGAAGACGGAGCCGACGTGATGCGCGTCCGCTCCCTTCGGCGACCAGCGCGCCCTCCTTTTATTCAGAGGTGTGAATATATTGAATATATTGGCTGCGACAACATATACAGAAGTCACCTGGTGGCAAGTAAAAACTACATAAACTAAATTAAAACCGATGCTGAAAACACTACACGCTTGTAATAATGCTTTAAGCGAACGACATGAACTGATTGATTGATTGATTGATTGATTTATATGTGGGGATTAACGTTCCAAAACCACCATATGATTATAAGATCTGCCGTAGTGGAGGGCTCCGGAAATTTGGACCACCTGAAGTTCTTGAACGTGCACCCAAATTTGAGTACACGGCACGACATAAACAAGTAATGGGCAAGCACGACGCCGTTGCGTGGTCGTTATCTCATCGGAGACAACTTCATAGCCCCATTCACTAACACGACGTACGATCTTCCAAGGTCCGATATAGAGGAACAACTTTTCGCTGAGTTCGTAGTGGTGAATAGGGGTCCAATCCACCCGATTTCTATTCCGTATGACGGCGGCGTAAGTTGTAGCGTCGAGCCTCGGTGCACTGTTGGTCCTTAGTCCGTAGACATGCAAGCTGTCGGGCTTATACTGCTCGTTGCAGGTTGTCGGTGACGTCGTGGTTCTCTTCAGCGACGTCGGGGAGCATGGCCTCCAACGTTGTAGCTTCATCCCTGCTGTAGACGAGGCTAAAAAGGGGGCGTCCGTGTAGTCTCCTGTAGTTCAGTATTGTAGTCAAATACGACGTATGAAAAGATGCTGTACCAGCTTTTGTGTTCTGCATTGATATACATGGAGAGCATATCAGCAATTATTTTATTCAGTAGTTCTACGAGGCCGTTTTTCTGAGGAGGTGTACGCCACCGTTCTCCTATGGCTGGTTCGACTGTGGTACAGGATAGCTTGCGCTAGTTCATCTGTCAACACTGTTTTCTTGTGCGGGATGAGAACCTCGGGCACCCCGTGCCGCAACATAATGCAATTAACGAAAAACTTTGCGACCTCCTCCGCTGTTTCGTTTGGTAGGAATTTTGCTTTGGCGTTACGGGTCAGGTAATCAGTTGCTACGGTGATCATTTTTTTTGCAGAAGTAAACACCGGAAAGGGGCCGAGGAAGGCCACTCCTATATGTTGGAAACACTTTGGTGGAAGTAGTATGGGGTTCAGCAGTCCTGCTGGCCTGGTTGGTGGTGTCCTTCTTCGTTGCCATTCACGGCCGGTCTTTACGTACAGCGCAACGTTGATGGGTAGTCGTGGCCTATAAAATCTCTCTTGGATTGAGTGACGATCGAGTGCGGACATATCCAAGGTGCCCAGCAGTTAGCTCGTTATGGGAGGCCTAAATAATCTCTTCTCAGAGGTTGCTGGGAACGACACTAAAACGGGTGGTCTTGTTGGCACTAAATTCTTCTTTACGGTGATGCTGTGGTCAAGACACAAAGATGAGAGTTCCCGCCTAAATGATGCCGGTGGTGATGAAGTCCTACCTTCCAGATAATCGTGAAGGTGCCTAAAGTGAGGGTCTGAGTGTTGCTGCTGTGAAAAGGTGCTGCTGCTAAGAGGTCGAAAAAGCTGTTATTGTCGTCGTCACACATTGGTGGTTCATTGACAGGGGTCCTTGACAGGCAGTCTGCATCTGAATGCTTCCTCCAAGACTTGTCTGTTACGGTGACATGGAATTCCTGGAGACGAAAACTTCAGCGAGTGAGGCGGCCAGAAGGGTTTTTTAAATTGGCAAGCCAGCACAGGTCATGATGGTCACTCACAGCCGTGAATGGTCGTCCGTAGATGTCGAACAGCATTTCGGTGTCACCTAGATGATTTCGAGGCACTCCTACTCTGTAGCTGAATAGTTACTCTGCGCCTTGGAGAGCGAACAGCAATATGCCATCACCCTCTCGGGTCTGTTGCTTCTCTGAACAAGGACTCCACCTATGCCAAAACTGCTTGCACCGATATGAATTGCACTTTGGGCTTTCTCATCGAAATGTGAAAGAATGGGAGGTGACTGTAAAGTGCTCTGGAGTTCGCTGAAGGCTTCTTTTTGTGGCGCTTACCATTTCTATGGCATGAAACTTTTGTCAGCTTGGCCAAATGTTCAGTTATGCAAGAAAAGTTTTCGACAGCACAAACACAAGCCACACGCAAACTTCTTGCGACTTTATTGTCTGTCGGCCGTGAAAAATGCTCAATAGCAGGCGTCTTCTTGTGATCGGGGCATGCACTATTCATGCCATTGATGTGGCTAAGACATAGCAGCCCCCGATATGCGAAACAGCACTTCTCAGGATTTAGTGTATGTATGAAGAACTTCATTACATCTAGTACAGCTTTCATTCTTTGCAGGGGTTAGTCGAAGGTGCCACAAAGAGAACGACATCATTGAGATACACGAGGCAGGTTTGCCGTTTTAGGCCTGCCAACACCTTGTCGATTACTCGCTGAAACATCGCCGGCACGAAACCATGCCCAAGCAGCATGACCTTAAACTCGAATAACCGTCTGGAGTGATAAAAACCGCGTCTTTTCTCTATCCCTTCGTCGATTTCAATCTGACAATACCCGCTTTTGAGATCTATGAACGAGAAGTACTCAGCGTGACAAAGTCAGTCTGGGGTGTCGTCTATCCTTGGGAGCGCACAGACATCTTTGTTTTCCTGTTCAGTCTGTGATAGTCGACACATAACTGGAGGCTTCCGTCTTTTGGCTTGACGACGATGACCGGTGCTGCCCAAGGGCTTTTGGAAGGTTGGATGGCATTATGACGAAGCATTTCGTCCACTTGATTCTAAATTGTTTCACGTTTTTGTGGCGACACACGTGGTATGGGCTTTGGTGGAGGAGTTGGGCATGCTCATCGGTTAGGATTCGATGCTTAGCAATTTCTTTGGGGCACATTAGATGAGGTCACGAAGCAGTCCCCGTAGCTTTCTAGAAGTTGATGGATTTTATTTTGTCGGTCACTTGGTATCTTAGAATTGATGTCGAACGCAGGTGGCTGTTTATGCATAGAGAAGTCCTGGGCAGGTTGGTCAGATATGGAAAACGTGTCTCGCATGTCGCCTACATCATCTAAGAAGGCAATCGTGGTGCCTTTGTAGAAGTGTTGGTGTTGCCTGCCGAAGTTCGTTAAAGGAGCACTGACATCAAATTTCAAGATCGAGATGTGCCCATCCCTTGATCGCTTGGCATGCATAGGTCTTCTTAGCCAAATTTGAACGGCATCCGTCTCATGGAAGTTATTTTACTTCGATGTCAAACAGCGTAGAAAAGCTAAGGAGGAAAAAAATAGCAGCATATCCACGAAGTGAATGATGGAGAGTGGGGCGAAGCATTCGTCCGTCCATGCGTCCGTCTGTGTGACCGTCCATGCGTCTGTTCATGCGCCCGTCCCTGCGTTCATTCATGCATCCGCCCCTGCGTCCGTTCATGCATCCATCCATGCATTTGTCTGTGTGTCCGTTCGTCCATCTATTCAACACACTCCAAGTCCCACCATCTCGCATCTTTTTATCATATATTCCCCATATAGAAGCACCGCTATTCAGTGGACATTCCAAGGACTAAACGAAAGATAACACACGCACACTTTCTTACGGCTTGCGCTTTGGGTCTACTTCCCACCTTCAACCACCTTGAGTTCATGGTATATACTAGTTCCCTGTATTCATGGCACTGCGGCCCAATGCTCGCTAAACCTTTCTAAAACCAAGGAGGTTACGCCCAGCGAGTATAACGTAGCAACCTTTTCCTGTCAGATAGTGCTCAATGTACATGCCAGTGGCTGCTAATGTGAAATGAGAGACAGGAGGATTCAGCTTTTAATTTCTTTTGGCTTGCGCTTCGTATCTGCTTCCCCCCTTTAACCACCTCGAATTCATTCATGGTATATACTAGTTCATTGTATTCATGTCCCTGCGGATCAACGCTCGCTAAACCTTTCTAAAACTAAAGAGGTTACACCCAGCGAATACAATGTAGCAACCCTTTCTTGTCCGATAGTGCTCAATGTATATGCCAATGGCTACTAATGGGGATCGCAGCGTGCGCGTTGACTAAAAGCCGAATGCTCCTGTCTCTCATTCCCCATTAGCAGCCATTAGCATGTACATTGAGCACTATTTTTTATTGTTAAACAACGCACAGAAGAAATCTCTTCCCGGCACCACCTTGGAGGTCAATATTATACCTATTTTGGGTATGTGCCACTGGTGGTTACGTACTACGAGGGATGCACAAGCCACGCCATAAGGAGCTTCGCCCCTCAAACGAAAAATAGGCGGCCCTACGACATCGACACTAGTGCTATGTGTTCGGTGTGATACATTCGACAAATAACATCCTGAGTGAGGATGCCCTAGCAGCGATGACGTGTACGATCCGAGTGTTCTTATCGTGGCGCCGATTGGTGCCGAAGCGCAGAAACGCACTCGCCCGTCGCATCTAGTCTTCGTTGCACCGGTTTGAATTATTTCCTTGAGTTATCAAGATAAAAACCACCTTTAAAAATGGCGAAAGAAAGGAGAATGATTAAACGTGTGCTTGTCGGTCAGCAAGTCGGGGAATCGTTGTGAGTTGCAGATGAGTTGCAGCCGTCTAGTTCAAAACTTGGCTAAGCACAATGGGGGTGTCTTTTCGTATCACGTTTTTGTTACATATCAACAGCACCACAAGCTATCAAAAGTGGAACAGCGTAGAGTAAGATATCATCGCTAACAAGTAACACGCAGGTATTGTTGAATTTTAGTTTATCTGTAGGCTTTGCGTCCACGTAAAAGTGGTAATACCGTGGTAACCGCGAGAGGCTGGATAAATGCCATCTGAAGGCGCAAAAAAGAACCTGGCAAGCAGGAAACGCATTCTATTTTTGATGATGATGATGATTTGTGGGGTTTAACGTCCCAAAACCACTTCTGATTATGAGAGACGCCGTAGTGGAGGGCTCCGGAAATTTTGACCACCTGGGGTTCTTTAACGTGCACCCAAATCTGAGTACACGGGCCTACAACATTTCCGCCTCCATCGGAAATGCAGCCGCCGCAGCCGGGAATCGAACCCGCGACCTGCGGGTCAGCAGCCGAGTACCTTAGCCACTAGACCACCGCGGCGGGGCCGCATTCTATTTTTTTTTTCCGCTGATGATCATGGGCGATAGCTATATTGCATTTACCCACTTTTGTATACTGGAATGTTTTGCACACCAAAACACACCAATATAGCTAAGTGAGACACACGAGCAAAGTGGCTGAAGCGTGCAACTTCGGGCACCTTTGCAGTGCTGCTTGGAAGGGCGTCCATTTCGGAATCATGGTTATGCAAAAGGGCGATCGAAGCAAAAATATTTCGCGACGTCGCGAATCACAGGGATATCAAGCTCCAGACTATCGTACTGAACCCGAGTCGACACTTTGTACGGAGACGAACGCAATGCATTTGACAAGGCATGACTGAATGTGTGCGCTTGCAGACCAAATGTTTGCGGAGCAGCTGTGTCTGACGTCACACTTTTCTGTGGAGAAGTGGTCAGTTGTGGCGTGATCTGGAGGTGACGGCGAAGTAGCGCCACTTCTGGCGCTCCCAGCGCTAAAATGGTGGAATTGCCGGCCGTTTTGAATAGTCCTAAGTACCAGTGATATAAATCAATAAAAGTGATAGTTATTCATCCCTCAGTTGCGTTTCAGGTCGCGAATCGCTGCTACGGGGTCTATAAAAACTCGCTGACGCAAAAATCTTGGCATGAGTGAATTTGATGTCAGCACTCCTTCAAGAGCACGTCAGCTTGACCATTTCTGAAAAAAGTGATGCCTCTGGTGTCGCCAAGCTCGTGGTGTATTAGAAACTGCATGTTTTTTATTACACCTTCGACGCCCTCTGTGTTATCTGTAACCACTGGTATCATGACGATGGACCTTGGTGGAATGATAAACTATTCATCTAGAATACTGAGAACGCTATAGCACCATAGGGTTGTCTTCGACTGCATGACTTGGCCCGTGAAAAGCGTGGTGGGTATTCCCTCAAGGTTGATCACTGCTCGATGTTCGGTGAGGAAATCTATGCCCAGCATGACATCGCGGGAGCACTACTGCTGGACTATGAAGCATGCTGATTGATTGATATGTGGAGTGTAACGTTCCAAAACCACCATATAATTACAAGAGACACCGTAGTGGAGGGCTCCGCAAATTTAGATTACCTGGGGTTCTTTAAAGTGCATCCAAATCTGAGCACACGGGCCTACAACATTTCCGCCTCCATCGGAAATGCAGCCGCCGCAGCCGGGATTCGATCCCGCGACCTTCGGGTCAGGAGCCGAGTACCTTAGCCACTAGACCACCGCAGCGGGCAATATGAAGCATTCTGGGTAAGTGCGCGCGCTGACACTTACTCGTGCTGTGCGTCGTCTTGTTGGCAACACGAGATGGCCTCCGGCTATGTGGGTTGCAGCACCATCACAACTAGCCGTTACTTTTTTCAGTTGCTTTGCGAAGTCTCCACCTACTACAGAAAAGTCTGCACCCATGTCGAAAGTGCTGTTACCCTACAGCCGTCTATGAGCACGTCAAAGTCAGAGCTCATGGATCTGGAGTTGGTCGTGGGTTTTGGTGTTGCATCCCGGCTTCTGCGAGTGCTGAAAGTGCGGTTGGGACGTTCCTTCGAGCTTTGTGCGAAGTGTTGTCGTAGCAGCTCTCGTGTCTCCGTCATGGCGCGGTCGTTTGGTGTGATCACCGAAGGTTCTTCGTCTATTCGCCGGCAAGCAACCTTTCTTCAGAAAAATGTTTTGCTCAGTTTCTCTGCGTGGGTTCAGAAAGCCTCCTCACAATCCCTTCATGGTGCCCCGGCCTGGATATAAGAAGCGACTCTTTGGCAGTGACGATGGTCGTGATGGACTGTTGGGTCGGTACACTTTACGGTGCAAATGACTTCACATGGTCGCTTTCCCGGTCGCGGTCACGCTGCATCGACGGCTAAACCACGAAGTCCCATGCGTTTGTTTGTAAGGCAAGTATCGGACGATGTGGCCGGCCTCCTCACAGTGAAAGCATAGTGTGCGTTGTTCGTTGAGGCTTCTCCAGAGGTCAGCTTTTCGCGGGGCTTCCGGAAAAGCGGGACATAGGGCGAGTGGCTCCAATGGCAGGTCAGGCACGTAATGATCACGGCGCATGTGGTCGAGACAGCTTTGCGTGCGTATGGCGGCGGCTTAACTTATAGCTTGATTGACTTGCTTTGGAACCACCGGCCGAGAAGTGCCTTAAGCCACTCGAATTCCATCGCGTATAACGTCCGTGAGTGACGTTTCTGGAGGTTGTGAGAATGACGGCATGAATAGCTGCAGCTCCTCGCGGACGACTTCACACATCATTTTCCTCAAGGTGATGGTGCTCACGAACGTCGCTTGAAGGTCCATAGAAGATGTGCCCACTGTCCGGTTCTACTGGCTGTTCCTTGAATATAAGTTTTTTTAATGGTGGACGCTTCTTGCGTGAATTCGGCAAGAGTTTTAGGAGGATTGTGGACTAAGCCAGCAAAAAAAGATTCTCTTACGCATCCCATTAGAAGACCCACCTGCTTTCCCCTGGCATGTTTGGTTCTATGCGCTGGATGAAGAGCTTCATTTACTCAACGACTATAGGCACAGTTTCGTAAGGCTTCTAGATCCTCGATTGTAGCAAGACCTCAACCCTATTCTTCCGCAGTATATTCAAAAATGTCCTCAAGACGTCAGTCTTAAACACCTCCCACGTAATTAAAGATGCCTCGTTGTTTTCAAATCAGATTTTAGTGGAGCCATCAAAAGCGAAGAAAACGTGACGCTGCTTATTCTCGTCATTCCAGCTCTTCACTCATGCTAACCGAGTGGATCGGTCAAGCCAATCTTCCGCATCTCCTGCCGGTGAGCCGTGGAAGGTTTGAGGCAGTCGGGGCTGTTGTAAGATAACAGGGGTGCATGCAACCGATGAGCTCACGGTAGACTAAAACTGCTGCTTCGGCGAGTTGGTTCATGATTATTTAGACAGATTTATCAGCGCAAAAAGACGGAACATTTAGGGAAGAAACACAAACAAAGAAGAGAGAGAAAGAGAGAGAAACTTTTTATTTCAAGCATAAAAGCTTGTCGGGTTGGGCTCTCAGTCCAGAGCTCCAACAGCCGCTGCTGCGTCCCGCGCCCGCTGGCCACTCGGGCTTTCATCACGCAGCATGGCCCCCCAGTCTTGTAAGGTAAGGATAGGAGAGGAGTTGGCAGAGCACCTGGCTGGCGGATGCTGATATTCCAGCGTTACATGAAATAACGTCGGTACCTGCTCCATAGCCAGGGCATTTGTCAGGGTAAGAAGTGGGATGGAGAATGTGGAGGAAATAGAGGTTCGGAAACGTGTTCGCCTGCAGTTGACGCACTGCAGTTGCATCTTTTCGTGTGAGTGTGTGGTGTGGTGGAGGGTACCTAATGCGTTCTCGTCTACAGTAATCGAGAGTGTCTCGATATCCTAGAAGTTCCGTGTTTGTGTCCTCCTCATCTCGGTTGGACAGCTCTTCCTCCGGATCCCGGTAAGTGAGTGCTCGGGTAGCTGCATGAGCCCAGTCATGACCGGGGAGAGAGGCGTGTCCAGAGGTCCAGACAAGTCAGAACTTGTGTGGCGTGTGGAGTGTGGTGTTCAAGATTCGGTGTGTGTGCTGTGAGACAATACCCCGTGTGAAGGCATGGCAGGTATCCATTGAGTCTGTAAAGATTCAAATAACATCTGCGTGAGGAAGGTTTATGGCAGCGTGCAAAATTGCCATAGCGACGGCACACTCTTCGCCTTCAAATATGTTCTTTGTAGGTACACTGACTGAGGCTACTACGTCGTGATCATTGTTCACCACTGCTCCAACTGTAAAACTGCGTGAGTGGTGTCTAGCGGCGTCGCAGTACAAGTGAGTGTTTAGAGGAGACTGATTGATGAAGCGCGTGAGGTTTTTCACCCTTGCCCGCCGGCGCTGAGAGTTGCGCTCAGGATGCATATTGCGTGGAAGTGGCGCGACTGTAATTCTTGTTCGGAAGTCAGTGAGTAGCTGTTTCCCTGGTGTGCTGTATCCACATCGATTCGGAGGGTACCCTAGCCTGACGAGTAGTCGCTCTCCCACTTGGGTGCTGCGTAGTCTTCGTAGCTCACTATTACGTTGTGCCTCGGTTAGTTACCTCAGGTTGTTGTGTACACCCATGGCTAGGAGACGGTTGGTGGATGCGTACGTAGGTAGTCCAAGTGCCTACTTGACGGCTCTACGGAGGAGAATTCCAGTCTTCTCTCTTGTGCAAGCGCTAGGGTTTGAAGTTTGATAAGGCACGCGGTAGGTGATGCGACTTACTATGCAGGCATTAACTATACGTAGAATGTCTTGTTCCCGAAGTCCGTGCCTTCGGTTGGTGATGCGGTGGATCATATGAGTGATTTAAGAAACTTGCTGTTCTAATATTTTCATGATGTGCGTTGCCTTGAGATTAGCTTGTATATGAAGGCCAAGGACGCGGAGTTTCTGTACGCAGGGAATTACATGGTCCTCTAAGGTGACTGTGATTTGCGGGCTGTTGTCGGGATTTCGCTGGGGACGACGAATGAGTAGAAGTTCCGACTTATTCGCAGAGCACATTAGACCACCTGCTCGTGCGTATGCTTGAACTGTATTTACTGCTTCTTGGAGGGCATCTTATATTTGTCCGTCTGAGCCTTTGGTCACCCATATAGTGACGTCGTCCACGTATAAAGCATGTCGCAGACTTAGAATGGTGGCGAGTAGAGGAGGTAACTTCGACATGGCGATGTTGAAGGGTGTCGGGGATAACACCGATGCTTGTTTCGTGCCTTTACCCGCGAGCTTAATAATGTCACTGCGAAGAGAGCCTAATCCTATGGTTGCCGTCCTGTTTGTTCGGAATGCTTTCACATAGTCGTAAACTCGTCGTCCACAGCGTGTTGACGCAAGATTCTCCAGTATTATGTCATGCGAGACGTTGTCAAACGCACCGCGGATGTCCAAGGCAAGCAGAGCTCTAGTTTGCGTAGAACTGAACCTGCCCTTTGCTTCCTCTTTTACTTGGAGAAGTACGTCTTGCATGTAAAGATGGTCCCGGTACCCAAACAGTGTGTCCGGAAAAAATTCCTGGGCCTCAAGATAAGGCTGCAGTCTTTGGAGGACGACATGCTTCGTTAATTTACTGAGGGAAGACGTCAACGAGATTGGTCACAGGTTTCCAAGCTCTAGGGGTTCGCCGGACATAGGAATTAGTGGTATTTCGGCATGTCTCCATTCCTGGGGTAACGTTCCGGATTTCCAGTGAATGTTGTATAAATCTGTGAGCTAATCTAGATCTTCGTCGTTGAGGTTTCGTATGAGAGAGTATTGGATGTTGTCTTTCCATGGCGCTGTGTTGCGCTTTATATTCAGAAGGGCAGCTTGAACTTCGTGCACATTGATATCAGCATCCAGCAGGGTTGACTCTGTATATGGGTAGTTTTTATATTTTGGCTGAGGGCCTGCAGCGATATACTTTCCTTGAAGCGTCTGTAAGATGTTGTTGTCCCTATCCTGCTTGTGAAGAAGTGTTTGGATGGTACTGCTCGTATAGGACTTGATACTTTTCGGGTCAACAAGGGCTCTTAGTATGGCCCACGTGCGCACAGTGCTTAGTGTTCCATTAATGACTTACAAAAGTTGTGCCAATTGTTTTTCGTGAGCTCTGTGGCGTATTGTTCGGCTTGCAACGTGAGTTGAGCAATGCGAAGTTTAAGCTTGCGATTGTGTCTCTGGCTATGCCAGCATTTTATGAGGCTTCTGCGTGCTTCCCACAGGTTTAGAAGGTGCCTGTCGACATCTGTAATTGTGGTTGTAGTGCTTATCCTCTTGGTCGCTTTATCAAAGTCAGCTTGCTGGCACTGTAGCTATTCATTTAAAGGTCTCCCATTGTTGTGAGTGTGAGTGCGTTGTTTTCGAAATGTTTCCCAATTAGTGAGACGGACCTTCCGCTCTGGAGCATGGGGGTCGGAGATGTGCAGTGTAGTGGAAATGATGCAATGATCACTACCTAACGTTTCATGTAGATTTGACCAGTTATAATTGCTTAGTCCCTTTACAAAGGTTAGGTCAGGGCACGTATCTTTGGTTTCACTCGTTCCAGTTCTGGTTGGCTCTTGCGGAACTGTGAGCAGTGTAACTGTATGATTGCAGATGAGGCATTCTGATTTGGTATCTTTACGCGTGGCCGATAGGTATGCCCATGACGTGTGTGTGGCATTGAAATCACCATTACAACGTGTTCCCCTAGCTTACACGTTTCCGCTATAAGGTACCCAAAGTCGTCTCTCCTAAATTTAGGGGAGCTGTAGATGTCTAGTATCAACAAGCTCTGCTGACTGTGTTTTTGAGGAGTACTTTCAACAAGTATATGAAATATGGATGACGGCAGTGTGTGTTCTATAGTTCTCAAGTGTTTAGATACGAGTATTGTGACAAGTGGTGGTGCTTGTTGATCTGTGTATGTATGGAAGCCCGAGAGGGTAGGTGTGCAAAGCGTCTCCTGCAGAGCCATGATATGCGGAGGTTGCGCGAAAGTGGCAGTGTACTGTTGCAGGGAGCTCCTCTTTCGTCAAAATCCCCTGCAGTTCCACTGCCACATGGTGAAGGCAGGACTAGAAGAGCCATCTTGCTCTTTTTGGACTGTGTCCTGAGTTAAGAGTGATGGGCGGATGTAAGGGTGGGGTCAATTGGTCAGACTTTTGGGGTTTGTAGCTAGTGGCAATGGGTCTTGGGGCCCCGTAATAAATGGCGCGAAGCTTTCTTGTATGTGCTGCTTTAGCTGTGTTACAAGCGCTTGGGTATTGGCCTTTAACATGTCCTTAAGTTCTGCATGGAAATCATTATTGCCTGGGTGATCATGCTGGTTACTTCAGCCTTAAGCGAGTCTCTCAGTTTTGTGAGGGCATCTTGCAGCTCTTGCTTAGTGCAGTTATCTGCGTTCGATGTGAGAGGTACGTTAGGGTGGTTGTGTGATGAGGGAGGATGGGAGGAATTAGGTAAAGAAGATTTCAGGCTGGGAGGCTCCGCTGCCCAACTCACCTTAGCCGGAGGCGTCTGTCTAGTGGGCGCTGGCTTCTTGGCTGGTGGCGATTCCGGTCTCCCCGCGCTCGCGGCTCTGTTCTTTTGGGGGATCAGTCCCAGGGTGGTGGTGCTGGTTTTGGATGCGGTTCCTGGCATGTTGTTTCGGGATTCTAAGGCCCTGTCCAGAGACTACCTTCTGCTCTTGGATTGTCTGCGCCTCGTTCTGGACCTGTAGGTGGTGGTGCTAACGCGTTCACCTCCAGTGCTTTCTTGACGTAATGCTTGTTTGAAGGTTTCTGTTCTCTCGCAGAACATTTGGGGTGCGTAGTGTAGTAATCACCCTTGCATTGGAAGCATTGAGTTGTACAGCTGTGCTCCGGCGCTGGTGTCTCAACCCCACATGCTTGGCATCAGCGTTTTTTCGGGGTTTGACATATGTCTGCCCGATGTCCAAGTGCAAGGCAGATTGTTCAAACTTGTTGGCGTGGTCGGTGATTGTAGCATCGGTATTCGGCGCGGTAGTAGTAAACATAACGTGGAACTTGAAGGTCTGCAAAAGTTGTCAACGCCGTCTTTGTGGATCCCATAATTCGGGCGTGCCAGACTTCGGCGTCGGGTGCATAGATGTTGTCGAGGAGTTCGGTGGGTTAAGTATTCTTCTTGGGGTCGATGATGACTCCTTTACAAGAATTGTCAGGAGCGGCTACATAAGCTTCCATTTCATATCTCTGCGATCCTAGATTAAGTGCAGTGACGGCTTACAACTTTGTAGCAATAGTTTTGTCTGGTGTGCTTGCGATGGCTATATTGCGTTCCGCTTGAATTCGAAAAAAGAGCTTGTTGACTGTTTCTCCTGGTATCCCAGCAGTCATGCAGATGGCGCACGCCAACACGTGATGCGCCCATTCACTGAGGCGAAGGCCTCCTCGTTGTCGGAAGATCACCTTGACTTCATCCACAGGTAGGGGTGGCGGCCGCGGGGTCACTTGATTTTTGGCAGGCAAGGGCTCGGGTGCGGAATTTGTTGCGGTCTTTGGCTTGTGTCGACGGGTAGCAGGGAACCAAGAACCATCGGCTGGATCCGCTGGACATTCGTTAATGTCTGTAGCATTCATTGCTTCTGATTCGATGGTAGAAACCGGAGAAGCCATGCCTAAGCAGTGTAGATCAGGCACACACTGAATGTCTCTGCCACACGCTCGGCGTTCACACGAACGAGGCCAAGCGCCGAAAGTTCCAGCGGTGTCGGTGCGGTGTCACGGCATGCATAGGCCATGCCTGCTGACCAGAAAGTTGGTAAGAAGAGCACTTTCACGTTTCGAAACACATTAAACAGTCTTAACTGTGAAAGTGCTCACCGGAAAGTCTGAAGTAGGTCTGTTCAACGAGAGCGCCGTGAACAAAACCCCATGGAAGCGTCAAAGGACTGGGAGGAGCGATGGAAAAACACGTCCGTTCCGTTCCACGGTCGAGTGAAGAGTCAACAGAGAAGAAACACACAAAGTTGTGTGTTTGCTTGTTCTCTAAAAGTTCCGTCTTATTTGCGCAGATAAATCTGTCCAAATAATCATGGTTGACGTCGGGTCTTTTCTGTCGTGTGCGCTCCAAATGAGAGGACAGAGCTCCACTGGCTGTAGCGGCTCACCATGCTTGGTCCAGCATTACCAATTGGTTTCCAAGAGCCTCCCATGACCAGTGTGATTACCTATGTGCTCATATGAGCCTTGAGTTTGCCGCAACGGTTTGCGAGAGACAGCTGCAAGTAATGTGCGTAAGTGTGGGTACCCCTTCGCACCAGGGGCACTCATTTTGCTATTCGGAAGGGTGTATTTTAGAAAGTGTGTGTAGGTTGGGGTGTGTGTTCGTCTTAAGACGGTGCCCGTCTCTTGATTGCGCTCTGTTTAGTTTCGCGTGAGGTGGCGTCATAGTGCATTGTTCTTGCCGTTCAGCTTCGAGACTGTTCGCTTGACCACTTGGTTGCTCATTGCCGTCAGGGAATACGGTGTCGTCTATAAGTTCGTATGTTGCTCGGTATGTATCTGCGTGAGCTAGTCGGTCTGTCCGTTCATTACCGGGAACACCTGTGTGCTCCGGGCACCAAATGATCCCATGACCAGACACGACGTGTGAGCCGAGGAATGTAAGAACAGTTCGTGGTTCTGTTCCACGCATGTAAAGTCGGCATGCTATTTGTGAACCCGTGAAGATGGTGGAGTTTGCACCTCGCTGGTCCGCCTCTCTGATAGCCAGGGCAATTGCAATGGCGTCCGCTGTTGCAACGGAAGATCGACGTATTGTCGCTGCTGCCACCAGCTTTCCTCTTTACTGGCCACTGCCGTGTACGTGTACGACCCACCTGTAGTGGTGCCGCAATGGCAGGTGTCCATATAGTACACGTCAGGATCAGTGCTGTGTTTGCTAAGCTTTCGCGCGGGATCTTGGCATCGCGCACTGTGGAATAATGGGTGCATGTGACGTGGTATTGGTGCCACATGGATCTGCGAGCGTACAGTCAGAGCAAATAATTCTGTACTATCTCCGCAGTACTGCGTTACGAGAGAAAAACTAAGCTTGGCCCGTACTTGTGGTGTGGTGTTTAGTGGTGCATGCTGGGCGAGGATGGTAGCTGTTCATACGTTTTCAGTATCCCGAGCTCAGACAGAGGTGTGGTGCTGGCGTTTCGTGGCAGCCTAAGGGCTGCCTTGCAAGCAACGTGAAGGAGTCGGTCCGCTTGCTCGATGGATGTCCTGCGGGTTGCTTGAAAAGGCAGTGCATAAGTGATACTGCTGACTAAGAAGGCGTGCACTAGCTTTAAGGTGTCAGCTTCGCGCATGCTTTTCCTGCTGTGAGCGATGCAACCCAAACGTTTGGTGATACTCCTCACGATGCACTTGAGATTCGCAAGGGTGTGCGATGTGTTCAATTTCCTGGACGTGCCTACCCAGAATTCGAAGCTGCCTTACTCTCTTGATTGTTTTGTCTGCTAGCATTAGTTGGAGCTGTGGGAATTTATCAGTCCAAGTATACTTTGGTCATACATGAATGTACGCAATTTCTGCGGTGAACAAGCCATGTTCATTTTCTTCATGTGGTTGCACGTAACGTCCATTGCCCTTTGCAACACGTCCTGCCTATTTTCATACGATCCCTTACTTGCCCAACATGTAATGTCATCTGCGTAAATGACCAAGTCCATGTTGGGATCCTCCTGTAAGTGAAGAACCATTCTTTGAATGACAAGAATAAAGGGAAGTGGAGATAGAATAGAGCCTTGCGAAGTTCCCTTGTTTCGAAGGCTGTATAGTGAAGAGCGTGTTGTGCCCAAATGAATCGTGGCGTTACGGCTGGTCAGAAAGTTCTGTACGTGTTTGTAAACGCGTTACCACATCCGATATTCTGAAGACCTTGCAGGACTGCTTCATGGGAGCCGCTGTAAAAAGCCTTATTGGTGTGTAGCGCGAGTAGGATCATGTGCAGACTACACAAGGGAGGATTGAGGACGTCATTTCGAAGCATCAGAAATACATCTTGGGTGGATATGCCTTTCCAAAAATCAACCACAGAGTCTCGCGGAAGGCCGTGTTGCTCGATGTGGTACTCCTGGCGCATGGGGATGACTCTCTCAAATAGCTTTCCTAAACACGACGTAAATGATATCGGCCTTAGATTTTTCAAGTTTCGAGGTTTGCCAGGTTTCGAAATGAGTACAAGCTCCCTCCTACCTGCATTGTGGTATACTTCCGTCTGATGACCAAATGGCTTTTTAAAGCAGTCTGTGAGCTGTTGGAGACTTTCGTCACTTAAATTTCGCAGCATTGCATTAGTTATCCCATCTGTTCCTTTGACTGTGTTTTTTTGAAAAGCTTGTGCAGTGGCATGAATTCCCGAAATACTGATGCTGGCGCCCAAGAAATGGTTTGGAAGCCCTCGATATTCTCTGACGGATGTTATTCCGACGTGATTGGCATCATTGGTATCAGTGTAGTCTCGTTTCAACTGCGTGAACAACTCTTCTTCCGAACCATCATACTCCCCCTAAAGTTGGGTGAGAGTATTTCCGGTTGCTATACGCGTTCTCAAGTGCTCTAGCATACTGCGTAAAATATTCCATGTCCTTTTAGTGTCCAGGGTATCCCGCAACAAGCCGCAGAAGCTAATTAGTTATTCGTATATGATGGAAGTGTGTATGCGGCTGCCGCATCTCATACTTTCTGAATCCGTTTGCGCAGCGTCCTGTTGTGACGCTGCCTTTTCCAGCACTTTATGAGGCTACGACGGGCGTCCAAGAAGTGCACGAAATGTGGGTCGACTGTTGGTGTTTCTTGTGTCGTCTGGACGGTCTTAGTGACTCCCTTGTAGGCTGACTTCATGACGTGCTATCACTCAGCCACACTTTTTGGCGTATCGTTCTCTTTATACCAGTCGTGTTGCCCTTCCAGGAACTTATTCCAATCCACAATTTTCGCTTTGCTCAGTGGTCTGCGCATCTTGCTCGCAAAACAAGTGATACTGATTATATGATGATCACTCCCCAGAGTCTCTTCAAGTCTTTGCCAGGCTGCGTGTCGCTCATCGTTAGTGAAGGTGAGATCTGGCGTTATGTCGCGTTCAACCCTGTTTCGTGTTCTAGTGGGAGAGTTCTGGAGGCTCAAGAGAGTGAAGTTGTGTTGATCTGTGGCTTGAAGTAGCCGTTTTTCTTTAGCTGCATCCTTTAAATACCCCCCTTCTGTGTGGGCTGCGTTGAAGTCTTCTAGAAGAATGAGCGAGTTTCTTTGCGAGGCCAAGGCCATGGCAGCATGCAGAAGGCCTAAAAAATCTGCCCTGTGCCTCGATAGACTGTTGGCATTTATGAGAAATTATTTTGCTCTATCTTTCTTGACGGGCCAAATATTGGTAAGTTGGTGAAAAATATTCACACCAGGAATTTCGCTAGTAGTAATCGCAAGGTCCTTTCTTCTGTAAATTACCGCGGAAGTATATGTATCACTGGCGTACCGCGTACACCCTGGAAGGCTTCGCTGTTTCTTTTTTCTAATTCCTGGCCGCATAGGATGTTCAGAGGAACCAGGGCAGACTGCATGAATTGTATGAGTATTCCATGTTTGTTATACCCCTGTCACACGCGGCTATTTAAAGGCACTTTGAGCGAGTGTACTTACGCTCACAAAGTGTCATTACGGTGGTTCGCTGCTACACGAGAAAGTGTAGTGTACTTTACAAATGACGACAGTGGCAATCGTCTGCTTGTAGCGAAGATATATTTGTTACTTTTGCGCCCGTGTCTCATCATAGGACCACGTTGTCTTCGTTGAAGTTAGCACCAGTGGCACATGCCATCGTAAGCGACTAGAGAACGACTCACCTACATCGGCAAGTCTGCCTGTAAGTAAACAACGAGACAGGCGCAACCATTGCACAGCATGTGCTGCCCCATCCCCCTTGTGGACGCGGCTGCAAATTGGTCGAAGTTGAGTGTAAAAAGAATTTTTGTTAATAATTTATGACTTGTTTTAATACACATCAGTATCGGTTATAACGAAAACAATAATTTAGAAATGGTATGAGTACCGCATTAGACAAAAGCCCATTCTGTGCAAGCCACAAGTACTGAGGCTAAACACTCCGTCACAGCGAAGTGAGGTTGGGGAAAGCACTTGCCGGCTAGTGTACTTTGCAGTGAGTGACACTAATCTTTCTCGTGTGACACCGTGCGTGCAAATGATACTCGCGGATTAGTGTACTCGCTCGAAGTTCACTTAAGTTGCCAAGTGTTACAGAGATACTACAAAGGTTTTGACAGTACCACTGCAATATAGTAAGACTCTGTTGATGTGCAGTGGTTCGTTTAGCCAGAGTATGTAAAGTTAAATGCGTCATTTCTGTCTGTCGTGATGGCTACATTTGCATCTCTTTCATCCGCGTGGTGGCCGTGAGAGTGTTTGTATCTGCGGCGTGAGCTTTTGCCTACGTTAGCTTCCTCCACCATAAGTTTTAGACGCCGAACATGACGAGCAAAAAGCTGTAGTTGCTGATTCACGTACGGGGTTAACGTGTCTAACTCAGAGTGCAGATGCTCCAGCGACTGTGATGAACTCTCTGTTTCCGATGCTTTTGATGTCTCCTTCCGCATTCGTTGCGTCAGCGTTGCCATTTGCTGGAGCAGCAGTGCAAGCTCGCTTATCAAAGCTGTTTGTTTTCCGCAATGACTTTATTGTATTCTGAGTGCTGTGTTATTGATGTGATATGACTGGTTATGCCAGACGCGACCCCCACCCGGCTCACCTGCGTCATTGCTGTGCTCGAAGTCTCCAGACCATGGTTGTCGGCAGGCGTCTCCCTCTTTTGCTCCGGATGCCGGGGTCGGGCTCGTGTAGGCGTGGGCGTCGATGATTTCCTCGCAGTATTTATAGGATAACGCTGCACTGATTTAGAGTAGGATTTCGACCAGGATCTGCTACGAGACGGGCGCGTTGCACCATACTGGTGGCTCTCACATGGGCTCCTTCGTCATCCTCGGAGGAAAACCAACGTGGATGTCGGGCTCTTTGTGGGCGATACGGCTGGGCTGAACGCGGTTCTTTAGGCTCTTTAACAGCTTGGCACTGCTGCGGTCTCCAGTTGCATGTGGCCCCCCGAATGATGCATTGATCAGCTCACCAGGGTGCTCGGGGTTCGGGTTTTCTAGTCCACCTATTCTACAGATTTTTTGGTTAGGATAAGAGCAGACGTCTGTGTGGTGTCCTCGTACCCTACGCTGTTGCAAACTTGGATGATGACAAGGAAGGGACGAAAAACAAGTTCTCCCCCATAGTACTAGACTACCTTGGCTAGAATGGGCCCACTGAAGGTGAAAGTGGCTCTCTTTTTGTATTCAATCATACGTGCTTGTATGAGTTCCACACCATGCGTGCGTACATGCATTTAGCTAGGAGGGTTTCGCGTGATGATTGCGGAGCTATTCTGTGCGCTACTACTCTTATGCCTAGTTCACACTGAAACATCCGCTTTCTACAGCGACCGAAATTCCCCTGCCGCCGAAACGCAGCGTCGTTCGCACTGGACGCGCCCCGCGCCACCGAATATGCCATCTACTACGGGGCGAACGCGGGATGGATGCGCTGTCACCCGGTTGTTGTCACGGCTCACAAACGCTACTACGCTATCCGGTGGTGTATAGTTCGACGATTCTCGTACGCAAGAAGCAAGAAAAGACAGTACTGCTTACTTTGCTGGCAAGTGGCTGTCTTGTAATGCACGAAGAGCAGAAAAACCACCGACCGACGCCAGCGGCGTTGGTAGGTTCGTTTTGCTCCGCAAGACCGCAGCAAGCTCGGTCACGCCAACAGCAAGCTCGGTCACCTCTTCCACGAAATACGGACGCGAAGTAGGCACAGAGTAGGTTAAACTTCCTTTGGTTTCAACATTCAGTTACGTGCACTGCGGCATAACAAGTGAGTAGGGCTTGGCCGCCATTTTTCAAAATTCCTTGACTAGCGCTCCTATTGGTCCGCGGTGACCGATTCGGCGGCAGACGCCGCAAAAATCGGTCCGAGAGCGATCGGCGTGGAGAGGGCCCTTTCGGCGGATCTCGTCTCCGCCGAACCGGATTCGGTGCACTTTCGGCGGCCGGAATGCTCAGTGTGAACGCGGCCTAAGTGCCTCTTCTACAGTTGCTGCGTACACATTTACGGCGTTTTTATGGCCATTAATTCTAGAGTGTTGAGTGCGCCTCGCTTTTGCAGCCACCCCTTGGTGCGGCGTGGAGTGGATGGCTATGCTGGAACCAGGTTTGATTCGCAGCAGAAATTGCTCCCCCGTACTTTGGTGGTCGCAAGGTGTTACGATCGCAGCCGCCAGGGCGGACGATACTATGTTTCTCAGAGGCAAATCTTCATGCCGTCTTATGATTATCCTAAAGTCGTGCTTCAGTAATGGTGGAAGCTCGTAGCATTTCTTTCTCTTTGGTAGACTGTGCAAGCTTGTCTTTTAAAGCTCTTGGGAAGCAGTGTTTGTGCACTTGCGTTGCCAAAACGTGTTGTTCTCAATGGCGCATGGACAATCTGCGTCTTTGTCCATGGCAGCGGCTGGTGCATCAGAAACGCTCACCTTCACCTGGTGGTCATGGATGGCTGCCGACGTAACGGGCCCGCTTATGTCCACTGGGGCGTCACTGGAAGCACAGTGGCTTATTAGTACGAAAGCATAGGAGTCCGGTGTCTTGCCTGTTGCCATAGCGAAGTCCAATCACAGAATCGAAGCCTACGCTGCCGACGCAGCTGCTGCTGCGACGCCGAACTGGCGTCAGAGCTAGGAGCCTGCTAATGCGTCCTGACTTGCTCAGAGACGGAAAATCTTGTTAAAATAACCAAAGTCCATGAGACCTGTGTCCTCGGACACCTTACGTCTTCACAAATTAAGTAGTCTCACTTTCAGATGGATGGCGATAAACGAACCATTAAAAAATGGAGTACCCTTAAGCTTCGCCTCAAGTTGAACGCAACAACGAAATCCGGCCCCTAGTGCGCCCTTCAAACGCTAAATGCATACTTATTAATATGTTTTGTTATTCGCGTACGCAGGCACACGCACACACACACACACACACACAAACACTCACAACACACACACACACACACACACGCACACACACACGCACACAGTATATTGTAACAGCGCGCGCGCGCGAAGGGTACATACAGATTTTCTTTATCTAAAGCAAGAGTTGTACGAAGTCCAAGATACGCGCCACGCGCTGCTTATCTCCCCCGCAGGGGCGCCTGCGCAAGTAGGCGTTTGGTGTGTAGCGACACCACGGACCCGAGCTAATGGGGGAGTTTCTACTCCCTCCCACGCCTAGCCGTGCGTGGCTTTGCCGTGTCCGGGGAAAAGGGGATCCTGGGGGTTGAGCCGACGCTGGGTGATTGGACCTTTAAGGCCCCCCGGCAGAGGCAACACACCCCTTTGGCCCCGGCTTTACGTAGACGGCACCCCTGGGCTGACCCACCCAGGGGAAATCGGCAGTCGCCTTTTCCTATCTCTCTCTCCCTACATCTTCGTCTTTATCTCTCACCTTTTATCTGTCCTGTCTTCTCCTCTCTTCTGTTTACTTCCAAACTTCCTGGCGGCTAGGGTTAACCCTGTGCAAATAGCCTACCTAGGTCTAGGCGCATTGGGTTAGAGTAGCGTTGTACGGCTGGCGTCTGCAGGTTTTAGCACCCGCAAACTTGTAGCGTCCCCTCGTTGGGCTCCGTGGTGGGTGGCCGCCAACGCTTCTGAAGAAAAATTAAACTGGAATGCATAGAGCGTTTCCCTTGTTAAATGATCGTACCGCCTTAAAGCGCGTACGCACCGAAGACTTAGGATTTTTCAACCGATCAACTGAAAACTTTCCCCACTTTCATGTTATACATAGTGAGATAAGCAGCAAGCAAGCCAGAACTGTATCCCCCTTTGTAGTAGCCAGATGTCTCACAGAAACTCTTGGAGCCGGGTACAAAGTTACCAAAATGGCCAGTGGAGACCTCCTCCTTGAAGTCCGAGGAAAAGAACAGTTCGAAAAGCTACAGAATCTTTCAACTTTTGGTGACACTCCCATCACTGTAACGCCACACAGATCCATGAACACAACCCGTGGAGTAGTATCTGATGCTGATTTGCTCAGCTTGACTGAAGAGGAACTTCTGGAGGGGTGGAAGAGTCAGAATGTGACCAATGTACAAAGGATCACCTTTAGAAGAGACAACAAGGCAACACCAACAAAACACCTAATACTCACGTTCGCTTCCAGTAATCTCCCAGAAAGTATTCAAACAGGCTACACAAAGACGTCGATCAGACCATACATACCTAACCCACGTCGTTGTTTTAAATGCCAGAAGTATGGCCATGGCTCACAAAGCTGTCGTGGTCACCAAACTTGTGCACAATGTGGAGTGTCAGGCCACAATCATGCCGCATACTCACGGTCTTGATCATTTTGGAAAAAAAGAAAAGGAAATCATCACATTGAAAATCAAAGAAAATATCACATTCAAGGAAGCAAGACGAAGAGTGTCGCCATTTTATGGCGCTACATATGCTGATGCGGCGCGTCAGGGGGCAACGCCGCACCAGCCCTCGCCACTCCTTCGGCCAGCGCAGAGCGAGCCGACGGCTGTGGCACCTGCCCCCAAGGCGGCAGTAGTTCAGGCTACTCCGCCTCCTAGCGAATTGAGGCCGGAGACTCCAGGGTCCTCTGGTCTCAAGGCCTCCCCTCACCAGGCGAGGCCTAAAATCCGAACCACAAGCTCGCATGTGCGGGCACCCAGTGCCTCTGAGGAGGCAATGGATACAACGGTACCCTTGGTACCAAAAGAGCGGGGCGCCTCCTTGGAGCGCGCCAAGAAAAATAAAAAAACCAATAACGGGGCCGGACAACCGTCCTGCCACCTGAATTAACGAGCTCACTCCAACACAGGATACTCTTTGTACACACAGCAGCATCTCTCTTGTTTAAATATGCAGACAGAAATATTACAGTGGAACATCCGAGGCCTTCTTCGAAACCTCGATGACTTACAAGAACTCCTCCATGAACACAATCCAAGAGTGCTGTGTGTACAAGAGACACACTTAAAACGAACTAACACAAACTTTTTACGTAACTACATAATGTTCCGAAAGGATAGAGATGATGCCATGCTACCATCCGGTGGTGTAGCGGTTATAGTAAGTCAAGGTATAGCATGCACACAATTACCCCTTCAAACTTCCCTCGAGGCGGTGGCTGTCCGAGCAGTCATTCTAAACAAACTTGTCACTGTCTGCTCTTTGTACATACCTCCGCACCACCGTCTCGAAAAACTTCAATTCCAGTCTTTAATAGACGAACTACCTGAACCTTATCTGGTCCTTGGGGACCTGAACGCACATAATGGTCTGTGGGGTGACTCTCGCTGTGATGCACGAGGTCGTCTCATTGAACAATTCCTCATTTCATCGGGTGCGTGTCTAGTCTGTTGAATAGGAAAGAAGCAACATACTATAACCTTGCCAACAAAACTTACTCTTCCATAGACCTCAGTATCGCATCTCCTTCACTTGTACCATTACTTCATTGGAAAGTCATAAATAACCCATACGGAAGTGACCATTTCCCTTTAGTTTTGAGTACACCAATAATAAATGAATGTCCTCCACATGTTCCCAAATGGCTGGTAAACAAAGCCAACTGGGAACAATTTCAAAAGCTTACTCACCTGAATTGGACTGACATATGCGGGTTAGGCAAAGATGAAGCTGTGCAGTATTTCACGGCTTTTCTTACTGACGCAGCAACCAAGTGCATTCCACAAACATCTGGACTGCCCGGCAAACGACACGTTCCGTGGTGGAACACTCAGTGTCAGAATGCACGAAAAGAACAGAACAGGGCATGGAGGTTGCTGCGGAACTCGCCGACAGCGGAAAACCTTGAGAGCTTTAAGAAAGTAAAATCTCGAGGCAGGAGAATGCGTCGGCAGGCCAGAAAAGAAAGCTGGCACAAGTTTTTATCAGGGATAAATTCATATACACAAGAGGCTAAAGTCTGGAACATGGTTCGTAGGGTAGCAGGAAGACAAGTACACTCACTCCCACTCGTAAACACACAGGGTGATAGCCTGGAAGATCAAGCGAACTTTCTCGGTGCACACTACGAGCAGGTGTCTGGCTCGTCACACTACACTGAAGCTTTCCAAAGACACAAAGCAAAGATGGAAAAGCAGAAACTAGAATCCAAGTGCACAAATTACGAGGAATACAACCAACCTTTCAACTTAGCTGAGCTACAAACATCTCTAAACTCTTGCAATAATTCCGCTCCAGGCTACGACCGTGTCACATATGAAATGTTGAAAAACCTGCCGCTCAAAACGCGAAAACTTTTACTCTCTCTATACAATGCTATTTGGCTTTCAGGCACCATCCCTGCTTCCTGGAAAGAGGCCATTGTTATCCCTATTTTGAAACAGGGCAAGGACCCTTCTTTAGCTTCTAGTTATAGGCCTATTGCACTTACAAGCTGCCTGTGCAAAGTCTTCGAAAAAATGATAAACTGCCGACTCGTACATATCCTTGAAACAAACAATTTGCTCGACCCATTTCAGTGCGGGTTTCGAGAAAGTAGATCCACCACAGACCACCTTGTTCGTATCGAGGCACAGATCAGAGACGCTTTCGTCCATAAACAGTATTTTATCTCTGTGTTCCTCGATATCAAAAAGGCTTATGATACAACATGGCGTTTCGGAATCCTAAGAGACCTGTCCCACCTTGGTGTGCACGGAAGAATGTTTCATATAATCGAAAGTTACCTGTCAAACCGGACATTCCGTGTCCGTGTGGGCAGTGTGCTCTTTCAAACATTTGTCCAGGAAACAGGCGTGCCACAAGGTGGCGTGCTTAGTTGCACACTTTTTATTATCAAAATGAATTCTTTGCACTTGTCCATTCCCCGCAATATGTTCTATTGTACATATGTCGACGACGTTCAGCTTGGCTTCAAGTCATGCAACTTGGCCATGTGTGAGCGGCAGGTTCAGCTAGGTTTAAATAAGGTTTCCAAATGGGCAGATGAAAACGGATTTAGACTTAACCCACAAAAAAGCACGTGTGTCTTGTTCTCTCGAAAGAGAGGCATGCACTCGGAACCTGACATTCGACTGAACGGACAACGTCTGTCCGTCAAAGCCGAGCATAAATTCTTAGGCTTAATCTTGGACGACAAGTTGACCTTCGTACCGCACATCAAGTATTTAAAAACAAAATGTTTAAAAGCCATGACTGTTATAAAAGTGTTGTCACGTACTACGTGGGGTAGTGATAGGCAATGCCTCATGAACCTCTATAAAAGCCTCATTCGCACCCGCTTAGATTATGGGGCCGTTGTCTATCAGTCTGCTACTCAAAGTGCCTTGAAGATGCTGGACCCCGTGCACCATTTGGGCATCCGCCTTTCTACGGGTGCTTTTCGCACCAGTCCCGTACAAAGCCTTTATGTTGAGTCAAATGAGTGGTCGCTTCATCTGCAAAGAACCTACATGTCCTTTGTATACTTCCTTAAGGTGAAAGCAGACAAGAGGCACCCCTCATACTCTACTATTATTGACTTGTCGAGCTCCATTCTTTTTCAAAACAGGCCTTCAATGAGGCAGCCCTTCTCAGTTCGCCTGAAGGGTCTAGCTGAGGACACTGGAGTCTCACTAGAACACAGTTCAATGGCTCCTGTAGCATACCCGCCACCGTGGCAATGGCAGACTATAGACTGCGATGTGTCTTTTCTAGAGGTTACAAAACATGCACCCATTGCCCATATCCGAACATATTTCCTGGAACTTCAACACAAATACACACGTCCTGAATTTTTTACAGATGCCTCTAAGTCTAACTCCTCTGTGTCCTACGCTGCTGTCGGCCCTTCCTTTTCGGATGCTGGCCCTCTACATCCAGGCACAAGTATCTTCACAGCGGAAGCTTACGCGATACTTGTGGCAGCTAAACACATTAAACAATTACAAATACAAAAAGCAGTAATTTATACAGACTCCCTCAGTGTGGTAACGGCTCTGCACAGTCTTAAAAAACAAAAAAACCCTGTCCTTGTCTCACTTTACTCCATATTTTGCACACTCTACACACTCAACCAACATGTTGTGGTGTGCTGGGTGCCAGGGCACCGTGAGATACAAGGCAACGTGAGGGCGGATCAGCTCGCTGCATCCGTCCACAAAAACACTGCCCCTACACCCATATCAATCCCGGTCCTTGATCTGAAGCACTCTTTCAAACGAAACCTCAGGGACTACTGGCAGAGCAAGTGGGATACACACACACAAAACAAACTACATGTTATCAAGCCACACCTTGGCCATTGGCCACCAGTATCAAAATCACGTCTAACAGAGGTAACACTAACAAGACTCAGGATAGGACACATATACACGACACACACACATCTTTTGTCTGGTGGTGATCCACCATTGTGTGATAAATGTGGTGAGGCATTAACAGTTTTTCACGTTTTGATTCAATGTAAACATTTAGACACTCTAAGAAGACAACACTTCCCACTATCCTACCGACAACATATACCTTTACACCCTGCAATGTTCGTCGGTAGGGAACCGCTTTTTAGTCACAAATCATTATTAGCGTTTTTGAAGAAAATTCATAATTTTCATGTCTTATACCCGGGCATACCGTAGCACGACCTCTCTAGAGAGGTTTTTGCTGCGGTGGCTACACAGGAAAGCACTTGCCTCACGGCCCTTGCACGCAAGGGTACTAACGTGTGAGGTACTTGTGCTAATGCCATACATGTCCACCATCGTTTTTCATTATCACCAACTTTTGTCACCTATTCACACCATGCACACTTTTCACGGCATAGTCATAATTTTATTACTTGTATGTTTTTACCCGCTTTACTGCGAGGAATTTTATGGCCCTTATACAGCCGCTAATCATAACCATTGTCCACATTCCTGTCTCATGAACTGGCGCTCTTTGGCCATCAAATGGCCCTTGCGCCAAAAAACACCATATATCATCATCATCATCATCATCACGCGCTGCTTATCTCAGAGGCAATAAAGAGCTTCACGATACCTCACAGATGGCAGCACATTACGTAGTGTTTGCTGTTTGCGTGATGAACGCCTGTAGAGAGGCATGATATGTTTTTTTTTGCTAGATGGACATAGCTGTCCATTTTTAGAGCTGTTTGAAAGTTTCTTTGCGTTCTTAGCGGCGATGGCTGCACTATCCCGGCCTTTTTCGACGTAGTTTATGGCCTCCCGAATGCCCCTACAAATCACCGAATGGGCTCGTTTTCGTCGTGACACCTGTCGAACAAATTGCCTTAAGGAGGCTCCTTCCAATACATGATATTTATGTGTTGTTTTTTTAGCGGAGCAGCCGCCAGTAAAGTCGTGGCTTTGTGGTAATACACCTGCTTGCCACGCGAACTGCCCGGGTTCAATCCTCAATAAGACCAAGAACTTTACTCTTCATTTGCTTCTTTCTTAACTTTTCGCTCAAGGACAATTTTTTCGCTTACATTTAACGGTGCCCACACTGGCGGCGGAATTTCTGCGACACGAGCTCTCTAACACTATCGCGTACCATGAAAACTCGGAGCACGAAACAAGCCAATCTGTGCTGCTCGGCCTCCCCTGAGCGTCTCCCGCGCTCCAGTAGTCTTCCAGGTTCCGGGAGCAATTCTTGTAGGCGACTGCTACTGTGAGACTCGCCGCTGCGTCTAGGCATCTCGTCCTTTCCTGCAGCTGTATAAAAACAATATAAAACGTGCGTCAAAGATAAGTACGCCGACCACACGGTTTTGTGGAGCGCGCTTCAGTGCCTCACACTTGCTACGCGCATCCCAAGAAATGCGATAACAATGACGAGGGATCATGGCCGTGTGTATGTATGTATGTATGTATGTATGTATGTATGTATGTATGTATGTATGTATGTATGTATGTATGTATGTATGTTGGTATGTGTATGTATGTTCCGAAGAGAGATGCCCCATCCTTGGGTCTTCTTGGGTAGCATGACGCGAGGGCCCACGCCGCGCAGGGATCATACAAGCAGTGGCAAGACAAAAGGCAGCCAAAAGGAAAGGAAACGTTTATTTTTACTATGCATTTATAGAAAGTGGACGAGGAAGCCTCCGACGAAAGGTGCGCCGGCCTTTTACAGGTGCCGATACGCTCGAGGAGGAGGGCAGCGTCTCCGAGGGGTGCATCCAGCGTTTCTGACGGACGCCTCCGGTGTCCGTGAAGGACGCGTCAGTGTCTCTTGGACGAACACAAGCAAGAGGAGCTAGAGAGCGCTGCCCAGTGCGCAGTGAGTTCATAACAGCATCTACGCCGGTCTGGTGACGACCTGATGGACAAGGTGCTGTTGCCACTGTCACTGTTCCGCAGCCCGAAGTGTCTCCTCTTGGAGATGCTTTTGATGGCTCCGTATCATCTGCCCTAGCGTACTTGTACTAGGCTAGGAACATAAGGCGACAGAAGACAAAACACACCGTTGCATGGTTGGCTTTTCTTGAGACGGTTGGGAGAACTCGGAATGGTTCTGGCCTCCGGCTTTGCTTTCAGCAGAAGCGCCATCTTCCTGCTAGCTTTAATTAAGACACCTTTGTGAAAACAGCCCGCAAGGGGGAGACGTAGAATGGGAGGCTGCATTCGTATGGCTCCTGCGGACGCGCCACTAAATCTGTGTTTCTAGAGTTTTTTCATCGAGTGTTCATGAGCTGTTGCTCGCATCGGTTCTGAGAAGTCATCAGGATCCTACCGATACTACATTTGACCACAGTGCGTGATTTCTTCTCAAGTTAGAAACATTTTCTTTCCTATGGAGCGGTACCTTTGTTAAACCTGACGAGTTGTATGGGAAACTGCACTTTCACTGGGCTTGTTCTCGGCTGCGAGCGGCCCTTTGGAGGCCTCTCGCGCTAAATTGTTTGCTCACAATAGAGTATGAAGTGCACGGAGAGGATATTTCAGAAGAAGAGTTGACTCAAGCTTAAGGTTGGCACTCCGCTAGGGTCCCAACAGCTGGTACCGAAACAGGCACTGTGGACTCTAACGCGCCGTCGTCACAGCCGGACGCACGGCATGGCAAAACGGGTGGTGCTATGAGACTGCCCCACACTCCACGTGCTATGGGATGATTCGCAACGTCCCCTTTCAAGACGGCCCTGACGTCATCGATGCAAAGAATGTCAACACCAATATTCCACTCGCCTGAGCAGCCAAGCGATTAGCCCAAACTGGCACGGTCATCGTCGCTTTCGACGTGTATCGTGTACCGAACTTTGTCACGTATGAACCAGTGCTGATGCCGTGCTCACTCTACCGCAAGTAACTCGATGTGTCTTATGTGTGCGGCCGTCTTGGCCATCGCGCTGATGTGTGTGCCACTCCCGCTGACACGACTTACCGAGTCTGTGGTGCTGCAAGCCCCGACAAGCAGCTTGTGTGTAAACTCTGTGGTGGCCAGCATCTCACGGCTAGCAAAAACTGCGCTTAAAGGTTCAAGATCTCGTACATTGTGCGTCGTCACCACTTTGAGCGTGCCAAAACGGCTGGTGCTACGTCACCATCTCCGCAACGTCGGCCTGATACTGCGGACGAGTTTCATTGATTTTCACCCATCACGGATGTTCAGCGCAGAGGACGCTCATGTTCCAGGGAAAGCTCGGGAGGCCGCTCGGGAACGAGGCGCTGCGGTGCCTCCAGGGCATTCGAGGCTCGCGCTTCAGGTCGACAGAACGGGCCCGGAGAAGTTCCACTTCTCAGCATCGGTTCACCTCAAGGCTGCGGCACGTTTCGTTAGAGCCGACCAGGTCCTGCTCCCGTACCCCCACCACCTCTAACAGCAAGAAACTGACGCTCTCCTGGGCCGTCAAGTTTCTAGGAGGACTTGAGTCTCCTAGAGGTAACGAGGAAATCGCGGTTCTCCCCAGCGAGCAAGATCTACGAGATGCGATGAGCGAGCGCAGTTGAGGAAGGCAGTTGAGGAAACGCGCAGCCTAAGCAGGAAATGAGCAGGCTAGCTGTGGAGAAAGCAAAGATTAGAAAGCTCGCATCCTCGCCTCCTTCGGCCCGCCTCAACCCCGGTCACCATGGCTACGTATGAGGCACCTCACGGGTCCAGTGGTATCAAGCGACGAGCGGTTGAAAACACGCAAGAAGAAAATGCGGTAAACTTCAGTCGGAACTTAAGGATTCCGTCAACAACATGCGGGCTACCTTAGCGAAATTTCGAGAAGCAGTGGCACACCCCAAGATGGGATCAGGAGCACTGAGTGAACGCATAGGCAGATTAGAAGAGGTAGATACCAGGAAAGGCCCCAGTCCTACTCCTATGTAGGTGCCAGCACAATGCAACGTGCTAGCGCCACCGACTGAGGGGCAATCTTCCGGGCTGCTATAGCTGGTCAACTCTCCTCTCACCCTAAACATGGATAGTGCAGACGAAGACTTCAGACTCAGGCGATGGAACTGTGGTGGGTTTATTCACATAAAGCCCCTTCTACAGCAATATTTAACAATGCTCGATGTTATGGCCCAAATCATCGCTGTTCAGGAAGCTGCGTCAAGCACCCCATCAAACACCAGGGTTACCTAGTAGCGTCATCACTTTCAGAAGGTAGGGGAGTTGCCACACGTATCAAAGGTACAATTACCTATCGCGTGACCTCGGTGCAGTTGCCGATGGCATCGAGTAAGTAATGACTGAAATTATAATGAACTCACCCAAAAAAAGGCCTCCGAAGAAACAGTCTTTTAATTCTCAACGTATACTGCAGTCCTAGTTATCGCAGGGCAAGACCATGCTCTGTCCTCAAAAGGGCTGTGAGCATGGCCAGCTGTAGTTACCCCCTTGTCGTCGTCGGGGATCTCAATGCCCCACATAGCGGTTGGGGATACATGTATGATATGCCCAAGGCACGAGAGCTATGGAAGACTGCTGCAGAAGCCGACGTGACGCGCATCACCGACATGGATTTCACCACTAGGATAGGTAATTCCACATGCCAGGATACCACCCCGGACCTGACTTTTGTTAAAAATATAGGTGCGTCCAACAAGTCAACATGGCTCTAGACCTCAGAAATTACCACTAGTCATTGAGGTATCCTTCGTGATTGCCCACTTTAGGACGAAAACATTCAAGGTGGTCGACTGGGACGTTTCTCGAAAAGCCGGAGCTGAGCGAGCATCGATGGCGGAACAGATTTTGAAGGATGGTATAAAAGAATCAGACATGATGCCGTGGCCAAGAAGGTCGTCACTTTTCTCGATGTTGAAAACATGGACAGCAGGTTGCCCCACCTACTGCCCCGCCGCGGTGGTCTAGTGGTTAAGGTACTCGGCTACTGACCCGCAGGTCGCGGGTTCAAATCCCGGCTGCGGCGGCTGCACTTCTGATGGAGGCGGAAATGTTGTAGGCCCGTGTGCTCAGATTCGGGTGCACGTTAAAGAACCCCAGGTGGTCAAAATTTTTGTAGCCCTCCACTACGGCATCTCTCATAATCACATGGTGGTTTTGGGACGTTAAACTCATCATGTCTATCTGGCTCACCTACTAGAAGCCAAGCAAGCACCACTCACGAGGTGGAAGGGGCAGAAGCATAACAGGAAGCTCCGCAAGAAGGTTTCCGAGGTTAACAGGGTGATCCAGGAGCACTGCAAGGCTCTGTGCAAACAACAAGGACAGGAGCTCTGCGAGAGCATCGAGGGGATGCTCACATCTGGAAAAAGCAGGGGTCTTCTCAAACACCTTCTCACTCAGGGCAGCACCGGCTCCAGCCAAAGGTGATCCTTCGCGCTGGCCATTCACCTTGCTACCGACTGTACTCCGGACGAATTGGCTATCAACAAGCTCATAGACAAATATCGGCAAGTCGCGGATAGCTCTGCTAACGCACAGTTTCCGCCGGACTACTCGGGTTGTGACATGCTGGAGTTGGACCAGGACTTTTCTGCGGCCGAGACCCGACAGGCTCTCTTTTTCCTTAATGGCAAACCCGCTACTGACCCTGATGGTGTAAGTGATAAGATGCTCAACAACCTTGATGATGACTGCATCGAACTCTAACGAAAAAGAATAATGAGGTGTGGCGACGTGGGGAAGTCCCCGCACAGTGGAAAACAGCCTACATAGTACCAATGCCGAAACCCGGTAAATCACTAGGGATCGATAATCTAAGACCAATTTTCTTAACCTCCTGTATCGGTAAGGTCGCCGAGCGTGGCCTGCTGAACCGACTCAAGGCGCACCTTGAGGTCAATGACATGTGCACTCACAATTGATGGGTTTTAGAGCTGGCCTCTCGACTCAAGACGCCATGAAGCTTACAAAGCATCAGATCATCGACCGGAGCACGGGAGATACCAGAGCCATCCTTGCAGTAGACCTGGAGAAGGCTTTCGACAACATTTCTCACGAATTATTTCTCCAGTCTATTGCCAGCCTATGGCTAGGAAAGAGGGTCTATGGCTTCGTGAGCCTTTTTCTTAGCTAGAGCACAACCAAGCTCAACAACGAAGGATGCGACACACGAGAAATCAACCTCGGTTCGTGCGGCACGCCTCGGGGCTCAGTTATATCACCAACATTACTGAACAACGTGGTGATTTGGCTCTCCAAAGAACTCGCGAAGGTTCAAGGAATAAATCATACCATCACGAGTACTGTAATCTCAAACACATGCTCTGGTTGCGCCCCTTAATTTGTGGTCAGAACTACCAGACCCAACCTCCTGAGAGCTGCCACGCGCAGCATGGAACTCGACAACCAACACCTTGCCATCCAGAGGGCCCGGGATATCACAGACTCCACCTCTCGGCACCATTCTGGGCGGAGCCACCTGACTGAACTAGTGGGGCCTCCGGTCCCATCCAGTCTCTGCCACCTTTGAATGAAAATAAAGTTCTCACTCACTCATTCTGCGCAGATGATATAACCATCTGGTGCACCGGCTGGAGTTGAGGAAGTCAAGCAGCGCGCAATCAATGTGACCAAACGTTTCCTCCATTCCACATGTCTCAGGTGCTTCCCATCGAAATCTGAACTTTTGCTCTACAAAAAACGACTCCGAGGTGGCGGCCACCTCGACTGGAAACCTGTGTCTCAAAGCGAAATACGGCTTTTCACTGGTTACGTGTCCCCAGTGCCCAGAGTGAATTCGCTCCGAATATTGTGCATGTATATCGAGTCTAACGGCGCTAATGAAGCTGCACTCCGACAAATAACTACCAGGACGGAAAGTGCTCTCAGCCTCATTCAAAGCATCACCAACAGACACGGGGAAACCAAGGAAGACAGTCTCATCCGCATCATACATGCGTTTGTGCTCTGCCACCTTTTGTACTCGGTGGCCATTCATAATTGGAATATTGCAGAGAGGAGTAAGCTCAAATGCCTCATCAGGAAGGTATTCAAGCTCGCCCTCGGCTTGCCTGTAAGCACCCGCACTGAAAACCTTTTCAAGCTTGGTGTTCACAGTACACTCTAATCGAGGTGCAAGGGCACTTACAGCTGCTCAGGCTTTCCGGAACCAAATCGGGCCGCAAGATACTCTACGATTTAGACCACAACTCTACTGACCAGTGCCGGAATCCATGCAGATTGACAGAGAATTCAGGTCTCAACTGCACATCGCTCCCGTTCCCCGCAATATGCACCCTGCACACAATGTCGGTCGACATAGGGCCAGGGGTAGACTTCTGCTCGAGCACGTTCGTAGCAACCCCACTGATGCAAGCTTTGAGGATGCTGCACCATATGTTCTACAAGATGTATTTGCTGGTTCAATCGTCCAATCGAATTCCAGGCTCTCTTGCTCCGCCACAGTAAGCACATTGAAGCTAGTGATAGCCAAACAGGTTTTCATCGCGCTGGCTATGCTAGGTAGTCGCCGAGAGTGAATATATAGCGACAACAAGGCGGCTATCAAGGCCTACTAAACCGGGATAGCAGCCCCTTTGTCCGTCCGCATTCTACGAAGCGTCAAGAGTATCACGCCTCATTCTTTCAGTTGGTTGCTCGCTCACCTAGGGTTGATTGGGGGCTCTACCTCTAACCTTAACGAGGGCGCACACGACACCCCGCGAGGACTCACTGACTGCGCCCCCCACCGCAGTCCCTCTCCTTCGCTGGGAATCCTTATTGACGTTCAACAAAGTAACTGAGCACTTCCATCTGTCAAAAAGGGTATTACCCCTCCCACTCCCTGTCTTGTGCAGGGCGCAGGCAGTTATCATTATATTATTGCAAGCCAGTGCGTATCCTAACCCTGCGGTTCTTCATGCCATGTAGCCTGAACGGTACCCAAGTGCGGATTACCCCACCTGTGGACTGTTAGCAACGTACTATCGGCGTCAAATGAAACCAAAACAGCGGAGCGCGTGTTTTAAGCATGAGAAACAGTATTGTGTCGGCCGTTCAGTCATCACCATTGACAGGCGTTCACATTCGGTTTGGCAGCACTGCGCGACCCCCCTACGGTGCATTATCACCGTTTCTGCTCTAGTTTTTGTATGGTGGTAATGGTGGCCATCGTGGGCGTGCCGAGCACTTTCGATAGTATCACTCGCAATTCCTTGCTTTTACTTAAGCGTCGCAGTGCAATCGGTGACTTGGCACAATAAAATAAAAAGAGAAATATGATTGGCTTGCGGTTGATTTTCAAACGACCGTCGCATCTCGTTTGCCAGCGCAGCTTCACCAGCATTCTCTTTCAGAGACCGACTCGAAAACGCGTCACTTTACCTGGAAACGCCAAGCGTTTCTACGGAAGAGAGAGCGTAAATCGTTTCTATTTACCGGCACGAAGTGAAACAGCGTGAAATCGCCAGCAATATCAACCGTCTTTGGTCTGCTATAAATAGAATTAGCCAGGAATTCCATGATGATGCAGTCCATGAAGACAAACCGCGCTGCAGTGAAACTACCTTAATCTACTCGCCTGCGGCGGCAGTAGTTTAACCTTTGTTTTTAGGGGCGAAGCTCCTTATAGCGCCACCCGTTTGTCCCTCGTAGTCGTAGTAGTAGTGTGTAACCATTCTTACAATTTGACCTCCAAGGTGGTGCCGGTGGGAGATTTCTTCTGTGCGTTGTTGAACAATAAAAAATTCGCAGCGTGCACGTTAACTAAAGGCCCAATCGTTCTGTCTCTCATTCCCCATTAGCAGCCATTGGCATGTACATTGAGCACTATCTGACAAGAAAGGGTTGGAACGTTATTCTCGCTGGGCGTAACCTTCTTGGCTTTAGAAAGGTTTAGCGAGCGTTGGGCCGCAGTGCCATGAATACAGTGAACTAGTGTATACCATGAACTCGAAGTGGTTAAAGGTGGGAAGTAGACAAGAAGCGCAAGCCTTAAGAAAGTGTGCGTGTGCATCCTCTCGTTCAGTCCATGGGATGTCCGCTGGATGGCGGTGCTTCTATATGACAAATATATGATGCAAAGATGCGAGATGGTGGTACTTGGAGTGTTGAATAGGTGGACGAACAGACACACAGACAGATGCATGGACGGACGCACGTATGGCTGCACGGACGGATGGACGCATGGACGGACGCAGGAATAGATGCATGGACGAATGCAGGGACGTACGCACAGATGGACGTGTGGACGCACGAACTGACGCACGCACGGACGGGCGGATGGACGCATGGGCGGCCACACAGACGTACGCATGGATGGACGGAAGCAAGAACGAATGGACGGACGGATCCTTCGCCCCACTCTCCATCGTTCACTCCCTGGATATGCTGCCATTTTTTTTAATTTTCTTCCTTTCAACAATATCTGCAACACAAGCAGAAATATTGCACTATAGGTGGATTGCGCAATGATGCCACACCGGATGTGTGGGCCTGTCTGTGCCAATGACAGGTCGACGGCACACACTATGCCCTTGATAAGCCTTGTGGCACGCGCTCCGCTGTTCGCGTTTCATTTGATGCCGATAGTACAACCATGTGCTATGGGACTGGGAAGCCATCGGCTCCGCCTTCAGCGCGGACAGGTGGGTGGCACTCTTACTCAGCCCCGAACTTAGCGATCAACCTCTGGCCGTCCAGGTGCCCGTGAACGGGCCACCAAGATCGGCTTGACGGTGCCGACGTTGGAATAACCGGGTGGCGCGGTGTCTCCCCTGCGTCTTCTCAGGACACAAATAAAGTTTTAATTAATCAATCAACAGCCTGGAAATGCCAGACAAATCACCCTAAGACCTGCCATGCTCAAATCGAAGCAATCAATGAAGTTGGCAGGCGACAGGTACGAAAACTCACTGCCTAACACATCAACCAGAACCTCAATTTTCCATGTTCTAACAAAAATACATTTTTAACACCTATTGCCAGTTTCGAAAGCTTCAACACAGTGTTCACTGTATATTGAGGTAATATTTTACGTGACGTAAGCCTTCGAAAGGCTACAATGAAAGGCTGAATCCCAGTACGTTTTTGGAGAGAGAGAGAGAGAGAGGAAACTTTATTAGAGCTTGGCCGGCAGCTTGGTCTTGGTGGCCTCAGATGGCGGCGCTGAGTCCCTGAACTCGGGCGGCATCTTCGGCCTGCCGGACAGCCCAGAGCTGGTCGTTGAGCTCCGAGCTTCTGAGCGCCGCCTCCCAGCGGCGGCGTCGCCGACGGAGAAGGTCCCCCGCGGCTCCCGCAGACGGGACGGCGGCGGGAACGAGTGAGCTCGAGGCTTCCTGTTGCCTGGTATTGGCAGCCGCCATAGGCGCATCGCGAACGGCGGCCGTTTCTCGACCATTGTTACCGGCGCATTCCCAGAGCATGTGGCGCAGCGTTGCTCTGTGCCCGCATGCTTTACATAGATCGGTAATGTGTAAGAGTGCGGGTAGCAGTGGCGTAAGACGACCGGGCTGGGGTAAGAGTGGGTTTGTAGTAAGCGATAGCTTACGGCATCGTGTCTGTTTAATTTGTCATGCGGTGGCTGGAACTTTCGCCTTTCCAGTCTGTAGTGTTGCGTAATATCTCGGAACGTGATGAGACGATCACCCCACGACCGTTGTGGTCTGTGTTGTCGCAGCGTGTCTGTCGAAGTGTCTCGATCCAGCAGATCAGAAGCCCCGTTCTCGGGAGCGGAGGCGGCGGCCACGGAATGTGCCACGGCTCGGCGAGTGAGACCTCGAGCCGCGGCGTGGGCCGCCTCGTTGCCCGGAAGCGGGACATCGGTGTGTGCCGGGGTCCAAAGGAGGAAGACTGTTAAATTTTGTTGTGGCGATCGCGACGCTGAGTCACCATCACCGCACATCTTAAGGATGCGGGCCGCTTCCCGCGAGACGCGGCCGCGCGCGAAGCCGCGGATTGCTGCCTGCGAGTCGCTGATTACGATCGTAGCGTTCGGCACCGTGGCGATTGCTAGGGCTATCGCGGCTTCTTCGGCCGCCTCCGTATGTCCCGTGGTCACCGTGGCGCTCGCGAGGCATTTGCCCGCACGGTCAACGACCGCAGCGGCGTGTGCGTGTCTCCCGTCCCCATATCTCGCGGCATCTACGTACACAACTTCGTCGCTAGTGCCGTACTTCTTTTGAAGGTCTCTAGCTCGCTGGTTACGGCGCCCGACGTGGTGCGTCGGGTGCATATTCTTAGGAAGCGGCGGAACAATTAGGCGGTCGCGAACCGAGGCAGGAACATCCGCTTTTTCTCCCTGCTGAGTGTGGTACCGGATGCCAAGTGACTCGAGGATGTGTCGACCCGTCTTAGACCCCGACAAGCGTTCGTTTTGCGAAACGACATGGGCCTCAATTAACTCGTCGAGTGAGTTGTGCAGTCCAAGTTCTAGTAACTTTTCAGTGCTCGCATTCAGTGGAACTCCAATTGCTCTCTTGAAAGCCTTTCGTATTATACATTCGATTTTGTTTTTTTCTGAGCCTAGCAATTTGAGGTAGGGGGCAACGTATGTTATACGGCTTATTGCGTACGCCTGCACTAGACGGATCGCGCAGTGTTCGCGCATACCAGTACGTCTGTTCGTGATACGACGTAGGAGTCGGATCGTGTCGTCTACCGAACGACATAGTCTTCGCACCGTCTCACCATTATGGCCGTTTGCCTGCAGGTGTAACCCCAGAATTCTAATTTTGTCTACGTGTGGAATGGGAGTGCCATCTGCCAATAGAACGCTTATTTTGTAGCACTCCCTTTCCTCGTCGCGCGGGGTTTTGCGACCTCTACTTGTAGGTTTGTAGATTAGAAGTTCCGACTTGGTTGCCGAGCATTCGAGGCCCGTTCCTCTCAAGTACTCCTGAACTTCGTCTACACCTGCCTGGAGCGTACGCTCGACGTGACCATCACAACCTCCGCCGGGAACCCAGAGGGTGATGTCATCCGCGTAGATACTGTGATACAATCCTTGTATGCCTAATAATTTCTCGGGTAGCCCAATTAGAACTAAATTAAAGAGTAATGGCGAAATTACGGAGCCTTGTGGCGTGCCCCTCGAGCCCATCTCAAATTCTTGCAGTTCCACATCTCCAACGACGACGCGTACGCGTCTGCCGGCAAGGAAGTCACGTATGTAATTATATGTTTTTTGTCCTAGTCCTAATGTTTGAACTCTGTTTAAAATTGCTTCGTGTTTAACGCTGTCGAAGGCCTTTTTAATATCTAGGCCAAGGATCGCCTTGGTTGAGCTGGTAATGTCATCAACAATGTGGTGCTTCAGCTGAAGCAACGCGTCTTGTGCGGAGAGATTGCGGCGGAATCCTAGCATGGTGTGCGGAAATACATCGCGGACTTCGAGAAAGTCAGTCACGCGTTTGAGGACTGCGTGCTCCAGAACTTTTCCTACAGAAGACGTGAGCGAAATTGGCCTTAGATTATCAAGCGCAACCTGCTTGCCCGGTTTAGGAATCATGATAACTCGAGCTCTTTTCCATGCTTCAGGAAGGGAACCGCGTTGCCAGCACTCGTTGACATAAGTCACAAATCGGGAGATTGACTCGTCATCTAAGTTGCGGAGAGCCTTGTTCGAAACCCGGTCCAGGCCGGGCGCCGATCGGGTGTTTAGTTCAAAAAGGACTGCCCGAATTTCCGCTTCGCTAAATTCGGCGTCTAGTTGCTCATTAGCAACGCCGTCATAATCTGGGTGTTGGACGCTCTCTGCCGACTTAAAGTAACGGTCACGTATTGCACCGAGAAGGTCATCGCCTTTATGATCGTTCACAAGTCTCCGAGTTTTATGGCCTTGAGCGGCACGAGTATCTTCCGGATCCAATAGGTGCCGGAAAAGGCGCCAAGCACTCGCCCCGCGCATCTGTCGCTCGAGGCCGTTGCACAGGTCTTCCCATTGTGACCTACAGACTTGGAACGCATGTTCCTCAATTTCTCTGTCTAACCGTGCTATGCGTTTTCTCAACGCCCGGTTATGTCTTTGGCGCTTCCACCTCTTGAGTAGGGCTTGCTTTGCTTCCCACATGTGTAGGAGCCTGCTGTCGATTACTTCGAGCTTCGCTTCGGGCGGGATGTGGCACGTTACCGCGTCTACGTCCCGATTGAGCGTCGCGGTCCACTCGTCTATATCCGTGATCGGCTCGTCGCCTCGCCCGCCTTCTGCTCGCTGTTTGCGGAACGCGTCCCACTGCACTAATTTGAGTTTACGGCCTGTGCTTTCAGAGTATGTTCTACGAACGCTCAGGCCCGTGTCTACCGTAATCTCTATCAGAGAGTGGTCACTCCTTAAGTCCTCCTGCGTGTTTTGCCAAGACGCCGCGGTGACATTCGACACGAACGCGAGGTCCGGTAGCGTGTCTGCGCTCACGCTGTTACCCCGGCGCGTCGGATCGGCGGGGTTCACGATCAGTTCAAGCCGTTGGTCTTGCGAGTCTTCCCAAAGGTGTTTGCCCTTGAGCGTTTCACGCGTGTATTCCCAGGCCCCATGGGGCGCATTAAAATCACCCGCAACTAGCAGAGGTGCGCCGTTGGCGGCCGTGCTTGCTCTCCGGAGCAGCTCCCCAAATCGGTGCTGTAGCGTGGGTTTACTGTAGACGTTAAGTACAAACAGGCCTCGGCCGCGCTTAGGAATTAATTCTACAAAAACATGCGGTATCCTTACGCACTCAAGTTCGCGCTGCGCCACCGTGATGTTACGTCTAACTAGCACGGCGGCGACCGGCGCCGGACGCGGCGGGGGCGACGACAGCGACCGCGGCCGCGCCGACGACGAGAGCGGATCGCTCCGCCTTCGGCGACCCGCGGCCGCCCCCGGCGCCCCACCACGCGCCGAGCGCTGTGTAGCACGTTTTTCTTTCCGCCTGTTGTCCGCCGCGGCCGCATTTATGGCTTTGTAACCAGCTAGTTTTGCCGGATAATTTGTTTCCTGTAAAAGGATAATGTCCGGTTTCGTCTCACGGCTTCGAATAAATTGCTCGAGATTTCCCCGCTTCCTCCTATATCCCCGGCAGTTCCACTGCCAGATCGTGTACTGTTGTTTGTGAGTGTTAGTGTGAGTGTGCGCGTGTCTAGCCATGGTGATGCTTGTGTTTAATTTAGCCCATCGCCGTCGAGGCGACTGGGGTGCGGCTGAATCTGCGGCTCGGCGTCTGGCAGCGCGTTCTGCTGCTGCTGACTCTGTTGCTGTCTAGCGTAGGGCTTACTCACCGTTCTAATCGGTCTGCCCGCAGATGGCGGGAGTCGCGCTTCAATGTTTTCTATGCGCGCCGTGTGCGCGGTGAGCATTTGTGTCATTTGTTCAGAGAGCTTAGCTATCGCACTATTGAACATGTCATTCATCTGAGCCACCTGTTTAGCTAAACGTTCATCGAGGCTGGTCTCTATAGTATCGATTTGTTTCTGTAGCTTATCATAACGGCCAAACCGCTGTGTGGATTCGTGCATGGCAGGATCTAGTGCTATCCTTTTCGCGGTACACGGGCGGTCTTCGCGTCCGCCTGCCCCCTCTCCCGAACTGCTCTCGTCATCCGTCTCCGTCCCCGCCGCCTCGGGTCTCGACGGAGTCGAAGACCGAGGCGTCGGTGGTGGCGGCGCCGTCGACTGTTGCTGCGGTTGTTGCATTCGTGGAGCCTCTCCTTTCAATTTGGAATTTTCCGCTCTAAGGGCGGCGTTCTCGCGTTTCAGCTCTGAAATTATCGATTGTAATGGTCCTAGGCGTTGTTCTAGCGCTCGCTCTACCGCTAGCTTGAGCTCGCTCCCACCGCCGCCACCGACGGCGGGACCGCCAGGACGTCCCGCCGAAACAGCGCCGCCGGCGCGACAGGCGGCTACATCCGCCCATCTCACCTGCTGCCATGTGCACATGGGTCCTTGTTGTTGCGGCTGCCGCCACGTCTGATGCTGCTGACTTTGTTGGGTGCCTTGGTTGACAGCTGCGGCGCCCGGAACGGCGCCACCGCGCGTCTTCGACATGCTTCTCGGCCTTGGTGTCCGGCTGCGAGAGCGGGACCGGGATTTACCGCCGCCGCCTCTCGCGTCTCGGCTTGTCGAGCGTCCTCTTCGGGTGGCGTTGGATGAATGACTGTCAAACGCCGGATAATGATTGTAGTAACCTCCGTTGCCTTCGGTGCTAATGCCGCTGTTGTAGATGCTGTCGGACGCCGCGGCCGCTTGCTCTTCTTCACGCCGCTTTCGCTCTAGGCGGCGACGCTTGACTATGTAAGGAGTCTTGTATCTCGCCTTGCAGACGCGGTCACCCGTGAGATGATCCTTGCCACACAGTTGACACCGCGGCTCGCAGCGATGGTCAGAAGGTGGGTTACTGCTTCCGCAGCCACGGCAAATCTTGTCGGCAGGGTTGGGACACACGTCGGAGCGATGGCCCAGCCTCCCGCACGCGTAGCACACGTCGATGTGCTTTCTGTAGAGGGAGCATCTCACAAGCATAGGTCCATAGTATACGTGTCTGGGAACACGGAGACCGTCGAACAATACGATGATGTTGTCCGTGGTGCCCATTCGCTTGGCATGCAGCACGCTGGGGTTGCGCTGCGTCACTAGGTTGTTAACGATGTCCTCCGGGCTCTCGTCTTTGGAAATGTTCCTAATCAGGCCCTTGGAAGTGTTCTCCGGGGCGGCCTGATAGGCGTTCGCCTCGAACTCTCGGTTCCCGATGCAAAGCTTGCTGATGGCTCCGTAGCGTTTGGCTCTGTCCGCGGACGGAGTGCTGAGCACCACGACGTTCTGTTTAACGTTGAGGCAGATGCTGTCCTCTCTAGCCGCTTCTCTACCGATACCTGCCGCGTTACGAAGGCAGCAGTAAATGCGATCTATCTTGTATTCAGCCCCGTTGAATCCGCCGCGGGGGCGCACAATGATCCTGTAGTCATCGGGCGGTAACTCTGGCATTCGGCTCGCCTTAGCGAGGTGCTGCAAGTAACGAGCACACTTCTTTTTATTCTGCGCCGCTGTGGCAGTATCCGGGGCAATCCCTGTAGTAGCCGCGGCAGCCGCCTGTTGCTGCGTCTCCGTCTTCTGGTCTTGCGCTGTCTCGGACGCGCCGTCGGCCTGTTTCGTTCTCTTTACGCTGCACCATCCTGCTCCCTCGCCGAAATCTTCCGGCCGTATGTCCTCTCCTTCTACCTCTACGACATCCATTTAGCCCTGGCAAAGGCCTTGTACGCTGCCGTCGGGGATCGGGAGCTCCGAGGAGGTCCGGCGACACGTTAGGCTTGCAGGCCCCACCGCCGCAGCGGCCGGCCTATGGCGTCGTGCGCAGAGACGCTGGACTTGGCGTTCTTGCTTTCGTGGTGGAATAAAAGGCGCCAATACGTGGCTAAAAAGTGGTCCCACCTGGCAAAACTTGGTGTCAGGGAAGTCCTTGAAACTGCCGTCGATCGATGGTGACAAGCGTTTTCCACGATAAATTCGACAATCCACCAAAAACATAGGAAAATTGCGGAGCCGACGCGCAACACGTCCGCACTCCGTGGCCCCCTAGCGGTGTTCCCCCTACGTTTTTGGATAATAAATTTTCCGTCTTGTAATTCGTCGACGACGACGCCTCGCCTTTCCAGACACAGGGGGAACAAAATAATATTTCTCACTTGTTCATACAGCACCTGCTCTAGAACATTTCTAGCGTCTAGCTAGGCAGCACTTTCGGGCGTCGGGCTATCCGCGTGCAGCTGGAGTGCGTCTTTCAAGGCAGGTGAATCGTAACTTCGATTCCCTGCAAGTTCTTCAGGTTTTAAAAGGGTATGTGGGTCATCGTGCCACTGTTCGTAGCTAGTTTCCAGTTTCTGAAGTTGCATCTCGGGTTTATTTGAAAACAGGTAGGAATACTTCCGTGGGAGTCTAGCGAAAACAGCAGCCTCAGCAGTGATTGCTCCGAAATGCCCCTGGATATAGACGCATGCAAAAGGTACATACAAACGCTATTTTCCTGCACCACCTGTCGTATTCATGCACACCCGCATGGAAAGTCTTTGGCACTGGCATAAGATATATGAACGACATCTATGGTGTCTGCGGAGTCTCAAAGTACCCAGCAGCGCTTTCCATTACCTACTAGTTCGTTCATTAATGGTTTGTGTAGCCTCACGTTATATGCGTCGGCTCGCACATACGATTACACAACTCGCTCATTTAAACAACCAGGGGCAAGGTGTCCTGGTTGTTCACACTTATAGCATGGTATCGGTGTCTGATCTTCAAAGTGCTTGTTCTTGTCACCTTTAACGGTAACTTTAGGTAGCGTCGGTTCTACCTTTTCAAGCACTGCGTCTTTCGCGTTCCCTTCACGTTTGGAAAACTTTCCGGACATATTCTCCATGCCTTGTTTTGAAACCGTGTCGTGCAACCGCCCTTCAGTTCGCTGCGAGGCTTGGCATGACGCTGATTCTTCCGCGAGCTCCCCAGCCCTTTCAACTCTGGTCACATCGTGCCTGTCGAGAATCCATAAGCGCATCGTGTCGGGAATCTTGTAAAATTGTTCTAGGCAGAGACATTCAACAACTTTCGTCATCTCTCTATAAACTTCCGCGCTTTTAAGCCAATTCACGAAGTTGAGCTTCAAGTTCGACAAGAACTCATCGTAAGACTCGTCCTTCAACTTGGTAACTTTCTGGGAACGCTGGCGAAACGCCTCCAGAAACAGGTGATATCTCTTAAAGAGACTCGAGTTCCCATGATAGTCCTCGTACTGTTCTGCGCTGAGCCTTCCCATTGCATCCACTACCTGACACGGCAAAATAATTAGCAGGCGCTGCGGCCACGATGCTTTAGGAAACTTCATTCTTTAGCACGCCCAAAGTTCACGAGAAACATTCCGACGTCCTCTTCTACCTAGAAAGGCTTTCATACTGATATTTTATCGTGGCTCTGAGACTGGGACGTGCGCGTCTACGCTTGTAGTTTTTGCTTTTCGCAGTTCCAGATCTAAGCACTTTACTTCGAGCTCAATCGAAAGCCTCCTTTCATCATTGGCCGCCTTTTTTCTTCATTGGCACGCCTCTTTTTTTTGGTTGGCCTGGCGCTCTTTACCAATTTTCGAGGATTCTACTTTATCTACTAGTCATCTACTTCTGCGTCAAGTAATGCCTGAATAATATGCGGCTTCCGTAGGGCTTTCGCTACGTCCAATTCTGATTCCGCGCACAGCAACATTAATTCATGCTTGCGTACAAAATTGAGATCCATGATCAGCCAAGACAGTGAGTTCTTCTCTCTGTATGTCAAATATCGCCAAGTAATATCGCACAAAAGAGCTGAATATTGACAAGAAAAACCTGCAAGCTTCAAACAACAAAGTTATTGCTACAGGGTGCCACAAATGAACATTATAGGAAAGAGGACGATGTTTAGGGTGAGCTCGTGTCGTGCAGACTGGGCTCCATATTGTATGCCTGCCTGTTTACCAAAGGTAAAGGTGATTTTAAGACGCCTTCTCCCCGTAACATTTTGGTGGAGAGTGCAGTTCTTTCCACAGTCAACATTCACGACGATTCTACGCAGCGGACGTTCCTTGGCTGCCTGTGCGATGCCTGATCAAGACGAGATCGAGGATTCTTCGGAGACTATTCCGACCATGGTCCGTCCAACTACGCAGCAACCAACAGCACCGCATCCAGACGCTACTAGCCGCACCATCGTCCTGACTCAACCGCGTGACCCAGGCACCTTTTCGGGCAGTGACAGTACTGACGTAAAAGAATTGCTTCAGCTGTACGAACGGGTGAGCGCTCTCTACAACTGGGATCCGACGCTCATGTTGACCACTATTATATTCTACCTTGATGGCACAGTTAAAGTTTGGTTGTCCAACCACGAGGCAGATATCACGAGTTGGGACATCTGTAAACAGAAATTGATCGATCTCTTCGGCAAGCTCATTGGGCGTCATCGTGCTGCGTAGAAAGAACTAGCGTACCAACTCCAGTCCTGCACATAGTCGTACGTTACATAGGATGGATGCTATGAGCGTCCCCTTTATAACGGGGTGGTGACAAGTATGCCACCAGGCTCGATTTTTATGCAGATCTTGGATGGATGGATGGATGCTATGAGCGTCCCCTTTATAACGGGGTGGTGACAAGTATGCCACCAGGCTCGACAAAAAAAAACCTTTTTTCTTTTTTGATGTTGGCCTAATGCCTCTACTTCGATAAATTCTATCTTAATGGAAAAAAAGGTAAATTTTCAGCTTAAGTTCTCTGCCATTTACGGCACACTGTCCATATTTTATTTTTCCAATATTTATTTTTGTCCTTTCTCTCTAATTTTCTGCCACCAATACTCTAACCGTCTCTTACTTATTTCAATCGCGGGTGTGTTCAGCTTTCCATTGTTGTCCCTAAAACCCAAGGCTTCCTGTAGGCTCGTGCCCAAACGTACACCTGGGTGGATATCTCCACATTCAATCAGAACATGCTCCGCCGTTTCCTTATCTTTCCCGCAGCATGTGCATTGTTCTTCTTCTTTACTGAATCTTGCTTTATAACTACGCGTTCTAAGGCAACCCGATCTCGCTTCAAACAGTAAAGCGCTTCCCCTTGAATTATCGTAAAATGCCTCCCTCCTTATTTCATTTTTGCCCTTTCGGTAGTTACTCAAAGCCGGTTTTTTCTCCATAGCTGCCATCCAGTAAATCCTCTCCGCCTCCCTGACTTTTCCCTTAACGCTCTTTGTTGACATATGGCTTACAATACCAGCCGTATATTTACTAGTGAGTCTTCTAGTTCTTTTTCTCCACTGTGTGTCCACGCTCTTCCTATACAAATAACGGAACACCTTCTCTGCCCATCTACTCTCCTTCATATTTCTTAGCCTTTCTTCGAACCTTATTTTGCTCTGCGCTTCCCTCGCCTCAAAACCTGCCCACCCCATATCGCCCTTTACAGCCTCGTTTGTCGTCTTCCCGTGAGCACCCAACGCGAGGCGTCCCACAGTCCTTTGATTTACATCCATTCCCGATTGCACCTCTGCCCTCATGCACACCACTGAGTTCCCAAAAGTAAGCCCTGGAACCATTACACCCTTCCACAGACCTCGAAGCACCTCATACCTATTGTATCCCCACAACGCTCTGTGCTTCATTATTGCCGCATTCCTCTTTCCTTTTGCTGCTTTCCTCATGCTGTACATGGTGAGTATGGAAAAAGCGCTAGAAGGTAGCAACATTGGTTTTAATCTGTCACACAAACAGGGCGGCATGATGATTGAGCAGAAGCTTCCAGGTTTATTTTATGCGGACGATATCGTCTTATTTGCGGACAGTCGAGATGATATACAGCAGCTGGCGAATATATGCGGAAGGGAAGGTGAAGCTCTTGGACTAGGATTCAGTGTAACGAAGTGTGGATTGATGGTATTCAATGATACCTGTGATCAGACGGTGTCCATACAAGGCCAAGAAATACCGAGGGTAAGCGAATACAAGTACCTTGGAGTATGGGTAAATGAGAGTGATAGATACATGGAGGTACAGGAAAAAGCCTATTGCACATACATACAACATGTGCGCGCCCTCTGCCGGAATTTCGACGACAAGATGCCGGAATCTGGAAAGGTCGCGCACATACTCAAAGGAATCGCCGATGACGCTTTCAATCTCCTCGTGGTTCGCAACTCATCAACCGTAGACAATGTGATTAATGAATGCTGACGCTTCAAGGTCGCGAAAAGTCGCCGTATCACTACACACTTTTCACGTCTTCCCAACACGGCTGCAACATCTACCTGCGAGGACGCCCGTTTGCCACCAGCCCCTGCTGATTCTAACAATATCGTGCGCATCGTGCGCCACAAAATTGAGGCACCATATCCCCTGTCTGACCAGGTCCGTGCCCCCGATGACTCTCACGCCACGATTTCTTTGATCAAGAGTGTTGTGTGCCAGGAACTGGTTAACGCCGGACTTCAAACACTATGCCCCATTAATCAAACTCACAACCGATTGCCCAGTACACCTAATATGTCCCGCGGATTGAACAACCGCCCACGTTACCAGAACTCAGCAGAATGGCGAACTTTCGATGACAGGCCGATCTGCTTCAACTGTGTACGAGTTGGCCATATTTCACGTCATCGCCACACGTCTTGGGATTGACAGCCATGGTCGCAATACGCCAACACTCGACGCCCACCTGCTAATTTTTGGATGCCGATCTACGCGGAACAAGACGATGCTTTGCCATCCAGGACCGCCCAACCAAACCACTCCCTTCGGCCTATGGACGCAGGCCTCGCTCAATTAACCGACGCCACTCCCCTTCACACTCTTACCGCCAGTCCTCGGAAAACTGATCCTGTCGCGGACGAATTTTTCGCCCCGCCGTGGAGGTATAGTCGCTAAGGTACTCGGCGGCTGACCCGCAGGTTGCGGGATCGAAACCCGGCTGCAGCGGCTGCATTTCCAATGGAGTCGAAAATGTTGTAGGCCCATCTGCTCGAATTTGGGTGCACGTTAAAGAACCCCAGGTGGTCAAAATTTCCGAAGCCCTCTACTACGGCGTCTCTCATAATCATATGGTGGTTTTGGGACGTTAAACGCCACGTATCAATCAGTCAATCCATCAATCTGAAAACTGACGGGCGCAACTCCTAGAGGTGAGCCTGCTTCGACGACCTGACACGAGATTTCTCTACACACGATACCCGGACGTAACAACATGATTAAAGTAAATGTTGACGGTACTTCTGTGGCAGCACTCATTGACACCTGTGCTCACATATCAGTCATGAACTTCAGCCTTTGTGCTCGACTCAAGAAAGTGCTCACTCCTGCTCCGATCACTGTTGTCCGAGTAGCCGATGCTGCAACACCAGTGGTTACTGGGGTGTGCGCGTCCCGCATCACTGTGGCTGGACGTCATACCACTGTACTGTTTTACGCACTGGACCACTGCCCACATGAAATCATTTTGGGACTCGATTTTCTGTCAGAGCATTTCACCCTAATTGACTGTTTTGTTGGTGTTGTTCAGCTCATCCTACCACACGCCGTTGACCCTCCTGATCCTGCACCGCCAAAGCTATGCTCCACCAACTTTGTTCGCCTATCTTGTCGAGCTGTGACGTATATTGACGTCTCTTCTGCTCCACCGAAGGCTGAAGGCGATTTTCATTTTACTTAATTCTACAGTCCCGTGTTTGCTCAATGTTGCGTTCCCCCAAACCATCATCACAATGAAGGACAACGTGGCATGTCTCCCTATTGTGAACTTTGCACTTTGCTCTGAAGTGCTGCCACGAAGGATATTCCTTGCGATCCTGGCCCCGGCCGGCGACTACCACATATCCGCCTTAAGAGGATACACCGTCATCTGCCAGTATTCAGTTGGGCAGCACACTAGACTGCATAACTAAAATGATTGCCTTTGATCTCCCGCCCGAGCATGTGTCTGCGCTTCGTGGCCTTATTGCATCGTATGAAGACGTCCGTGATCTCTAAGACCAGCCCCAAGGTCGAACGATTGTCGTGAAGCATCAGATTAACACCGGCGATGTAAATCCAGTACACCGGCGACCCTATCGAGTTTTTTCCACCGAGCGCCACGTGATACAGCAAGATGTCGACAAGATGCTTGCCTGAGACATCATTGAACCTTTTTTAAGTCCTAGGGCTTCGCCCGTTGTGCTCGTGAGAAAGGATGATAACAGCTGGCGCTCCTCTGTCGGCTACATAAATCTTAACAAAGTTACAAAGAAGGCTTGTATCCTCTGCCACGGATAGATGACGCTCTTGACTGCCTTGGTGGAGCAAAATATTTCTTCCATCGGCCTTTGTTCCAGGTAATGGACAATGTCAATTGATGATCTGGACCGTGAAAAGACAGCATTTATAAATGCTGACGGGCTATATAAGTGCAAAGTAATGCCGTTTGGGTTATGCCCCGGCTACATTCGAACGGATGATGGATACTCTTCTTCACAGTTTCAAGCGGTCAATCAATCTGCTTATGCGACCTTGATGACGCCATTGTTTTTTCGCCAACTTTCGAAACTCACCTCGAGCGTCTCTCAACAATTCTTTCGGTTTCCGCAAAGCAGGGCTCCAACTAAACTCCTCGAAATGTCACTTCGGCCGCCGGCAGCTCACGGCCCTTGGACACCTTTTCGGTTCTTCTGGTGTTCGTCCCGATCCTGGGAAAGTCCGCGTCGTCAAGGATTTTCCTGTGCCGACCTCCACGAACGACGTTCGAAGCTTTGTGGGGCTTTGTTCTTACTTTCGTAGACTTGTGCGAAATTTCGCTGACGTCGCACGCCCGCTCACGGAACTACTAAAAAAATGTGACTTTTGTGTGGGGCCTGAACAAGCCAGAGCAATCGCTGAACTGACGACCAGACTTACGACGCCACTGATTCTCGGCCACTTTCATATATGCGCTCTTACGGAAGTGCGTATACCAACGGCAGCGGCCACAGAATTGGAGCCGTTTCGGCACAACGACAGCATGGCTGCGAGCATGTTATTCTATACGCTAGCCGTCTTTTATCGCCAGCAAAGCGAAATTACTCCATCACAGAACGCGAATGCCTCGCACTCGTCTGGGCAGGGGCTAAATTTTGGCCGTACTTGTATGGACGCCCGTTCACGGTTGTCACTGATCACCACGCCTTATGCTGGTTGTCGTCCTCAAAAGATCTTAGTGGACGTCTCAGCCGGTGGGCTCTACGTCTACAGGAATATTTCTACACGGTTGTCTTCAAATCAGGCCGCCACCATGAGGATGCTGATTGCTTATTGCTTTATCTAGTAGACTCAACAGACCTTTCTGAGAGCGATGAGTCTACTTGCGTTTTGGCACTTTCCACGTTCAGCAACATCGGAGATCAGCAACGCCGTGATCATCTCAGACATACAATCCTTCGGCTGGGTGGTCCAACAACTCCTCCGTCTCTCCGTATGTTCCTGTATTATATCGCTAAAGCATGCATCCTGACGGACCTGAGCTGCTGTTGGTCGTACCACAACATATGCGTCAGACTGTCCTCGCACAGTTGGATGATATTCCGATAGCTGGTCACCTGGGAGTTTCAAGAACTTATGACTGCGTTCGACGGTGGTTCTTTTTGCCCGGTATTTACCGATAAGTTTGCTGTTACGTCGCCTCATGCAAACCCTGTGAACACCAAAAAAACCAGCAACCCTTCCAGCGGGACGCTTTGAGCCATTCATATCCCGTCCGAACAATTTTATAGGGTAGGTGTTGACTTACTAGGACCGTTCCCTTTATTGGCCAGCAAAACGAGTGGATAGCAGTCGCCACAGATTACACCACTCGGTATGCCATCACGTGGGCCCTTCCTATAAGTTGTGCAACCGACGTCGCTGACTTTCTCCTAGAAGACGTCATACTACACCACGGCACTCCTCGGCAAGTGCTTACCGATCGGCGTCGCTACTTAATATCACAAGTCATCAAAGACATATTACACTCTTGCGCTACAAAGCACAAGTTCACAACGGCGTATCATCCTCAAACCAGTGGGCTCACGGAGCGGCTAAATAGAACCATCACGGACATGCCCCCCATGTACGTTTCTTCCGACCATCGTGACTGGCACTCCGCCTTCGCATTTGTGACATTTGTCTGTAATATGTCCTGGCATAATACTGCAGGTTTCTCGCCATTTTTTCTCCAGTATGGACGAGGACCTACGTTGCCTTTTGACACGCTCCTTCCTGCCATTAGCCACACGTAAGAGTGTGCCCGCGATGTGATCTCTAGAGCTCTACAAGGCACGTGAGATTGATAGCATGCGTCTGAGCGATTCGCAGCAACGACAACGACTGGTCTTCAACACGTGTGATCGTGATGTCCACTTCAGTCAAGGTGACACAGCCCTTCTCTAGACGTCGTCACGGCGAGTTGGCCTGTGCGAAAAGCTGACTTTGCTGTACTCGGGTCCGTACCGTGTAGTGCACCAAGTCACCGACGTGACATATGATATTGAACCGCTTAACGCCACCAGCGCGCAATAGTGTTCTGACGTTGTTCACGTCACACAGCTGAAGCGATATTACTCGGACCAACCAAGTACCAAGACGGTACCTTCGCCGACGGGGGTGATGCTACAGGGTGCCACAAATGAATAATATAGGAAAGAGGACGATGATTAGGGCGAACTCGTGCAGTCTAGGCTCCATATTGTATGCCTGCCTGTTTACCTAAAGTAAAGGTATTTTTCAGACGCCTCCCCGTATCAATATCTTCAAAGCGTGGCAAACCTCACAAGGGAAAATCCAACACTCATGTAGCTGCAGTCACAGGCTCCATTGCGTTGTCGACGTTTCAGCTGGCTCCAGTGCAAAGTCCACTGCAATCCCACCACTGCGAACCAGTTTCTACGAAGAAGAGGCCCCAACGGTCCTGGAAAGTAGTGAGCCCAAAGCATAAAAAGAAGATATTCGAACGATCAAACGACAAATTCAGATATTTGAGCAGAAACGCTACAGAGGAGCTCTTCTTCGTGTGAGAGCCGAAGCGTGTGCTGTTGGAGAGACGATTACCAAGCGTGCACTTAGAATCGAGAAATCACGAGAGTGTCGTAATCACATCGGCTTAATATAGAAAAATGAATTTCTGCAAAATACTAACAGTGCTATCGCAGAAGCATTCCTTCGGTATTACAAGGGTCTCTTCGCAGCCGCTTTAGTGGATGTTATAAATTTCAAGGAGACTTTCCTGAGCCGGAAGCCGCAATCGTCCCTCGAAACAAAACAGGTGTTAGAAATGCCCATGATGGTGATGATGTGTGGTGCTTTATGGCACGGGTCAATTGATGGCCAAGGAACGCCATTTCAGTGACTAGAGATCTGGGTAATGATATGGTGCGTGGCTGTATAAGGGCCTTAAAATTCCTCGCGCTAACGTGGGTAGAAACACAAGTATTAAAATTATGACAGTGACGTGATAGGTATAGTAAGGATCGGTGACAAAAGTTTTTGATAATAAAATCATGCATAAAAATATTTTGCAGTAGCACAAGTGCCTCATCAGTGCCCTTGTTCCTAAGGGCCGCGAGGCAAGTGCTTATCAGTGTAGCCACCACAGCACCAACCTCTCTTGAAAGGTCGCGCTACGCAATGACTGAGTATATTACATGGTAGAAGTGGACATCTCTTTAAAAAGACAACAAAGATTTATGAGTGAAAAGTGGTTCACCACACAACATTGCAGGGTGTAATGGTATATGTTGGTAGGGTAACGGAAAGTGTTGTCTTCTTAGAGTGTCTAATTATTCACATTGGATTAAAATCTGGAGAACTGTTAGTGCTTCACCACATCTGTCACACAATGGTGGATCACCACCGGACAAAATATATGAGTGTGTCGTGTATGCGTGTCCTATCCTGAACCTCGTTAGTCTTACCTCTGTACGACGTGATTTTGATACTGGCGGCCAATGACCAAGGTGTGGCTTAATAACGTGTAGTTTGTTTTGTGTGTGTCTATCCCACTTGCTCTGCCAGTAGACCCTGAGGTTTCGTTTGAGAGATTGTTTAAGGAAAAGAGCCGGGATTGATATGGGTGTAGTGGCAGTGCTTTCCTGGACAAATTCAGCAAGCTGATCCGCCATCACGTTGCCTTGGATCTCATGGTGCCCTGGCATCTAGCACACTACAACATGTTGCTTGAGTGTGTAGAGTGTGCATAAAATAGAGTGAAGTGAGATGAGGACAGTTTTTTTTGTTTTTTTAAGTTGCAGAGCTGTTACCACACTGAGGAAGTCTCTATATATTACTGATTTTTGTAGCTGTAATTGTTTGATGTGTTTGGTGGCCACAAGTATCACGTAAGCTTCCGCTGTGAAGACACCTCTGTCTGGATATAGAGGGCCAGCATCGGGACAGAATGGGCCGACGGCAGCATAGGACACAGAGGAGTTAGACTTAGAGGCATCTGTAAAGAACTGAGGACGTGTGTATTGGTGTTAAAGTTCCAGGAAATATGTTCGGATATGCGCAATGGGCGCGTGTTTTGTAACTACTAGGAAAGACACATCGCAGTCTATAGTCTGCCACTGCCATGGTGGTGGGTACGCTACAGGAGCCATTAAACTGTGTTCGAGTGACACACCAGTTTCCTCAGCTAGACCCATCAAGCGAACTGAATAGGGCTGCCTCATCCGAGGCCTATTTTGAAACAGAATGTAGCTCGACGAATCATCAATAGAGGAGTATTAGGGGTGCTTCTTGTCTGCTTTCACCTTAAGGAAGAATACAAAGTACATGTAAGTTCTCTGCAGATAAAGTGACCACTCATTCGACTCAACGTTAAAGCTTTTTACGGGTCTGGTGCGAAAAGCACCCGTAGAAAGGCGGATGCTCAAATGGTGTACGGGGTCCAGCATCTTCAAAGCACTTTCGGTGGCAGATTGATAAACAACGACCTTATATTCTATGTGGGTGCGAAGGAGGCTTCTATACAAATTCATGAGACATTGCCTGTCTTATAACGTACGTAGTACGTCATGAGACAGGCAATGTCTCACGTAGTAGTACGTGAGACATGTAGCACGTAGTACGTGACAACACATTTAGAACATTCATAGATTTTACACATTCTCTTTTTAAATATTTGATGTGCGGTATGAAGGTTAGCTTGTGGCCCAAGATTAGGCCTAGGAATTTATGCTCGGCATTAACAGGCAGACGTTGATCATTCAGTTGAATGTCAAAATCTTAGTGCATGCCCCTCTTTTGGGAGAACAAGACACATGTGGTTTTTTGTGGGTTCAGTCGGAATATATTTACATCTGCCCATTTCGGAGACCTTGTTTAAACCTAGCTGACTCTGCCTCTCACACATTGCCAGGTGGCATGACTTAAAACCGAGCTCGACGTCACCGACATATGTACAATAGAACATCTTGTGGGGGAGGGACAGGTGCAAGAAATTCATTTTGATAATAAAAAGTGTACAACTAAGCACACTGCCTTGAGGCACTTCCGTTTCATGAACAAATGTTTGGGAGAGAACACTTCTCACACAGACACAGAATGTCCGATCGGACAAGTAACTGTCTATTATGGAAAGCATTTTACCATACACACACAGTTGAGACAAGTATCTTAATATGCCAAAACGCCATGTTGTGTCGTAAGCCTTCTAGATATCGAGGAACACAGAGAGGAAGTATTGTTAATGAACGAAAGCGTCTCGGATCTCTGCCTCGATACGCACCAGATGGTCGTTGGTGAATCTACCCTCTCAAAACACACACTGGAAATGGTCGAGCAGATCGTGTGTTTTGAAGAAGTGTACAAGTCGACAGTCTATCATTTTTTGGAAAAGTTTGCACAAGCAGCTTGTAAGTGCAATAGGCCTATAACTCGAAACTGAAGAATCGTCCTTGCCCTCTTTCAAAATGGGAATAATAGTAGTCTCTTTCCAGGACGTAGAGATAGCGCCAGAAAACCAGGTAGCATTTTACAAACAAAGTAGGGTATTTAGGGGCGAAGCTCTTTATAGCGGCACCCGTTCATTCCTTGTAGTGGTTGTAGTAGTGTGTAACAAGTATAACACATTGAACTCCAAGGTGGTGCCGGTGAGAGATTTCTTCTGTGCGTTGTCGGACAATAAAAGATAGTGCTCAATGAAAATGCCAATGGCTGCTAAGGGGGAATGAGAGACAGGAGAATACGGCTTTTATTTAACGCGCACGCTGCGAACTTTTTATTCAACAACGCACAGAAGACAAGGAAGGGTCGCTACGTTATACTCGCTGGGTGTAACCTCCTAGGTTTTCGAAAGGTTTTGCTAGCGTTGGGTCCCAGTGCCATGAATACAGTGAACTAGTATATACCATGAACTCGAGGTGGTTAAAGGTGGGAAGTAGACACGAAGCGCAAGCCATAAGAAATTGTGCGCGTGCCTCCTCTCGTTCAGTCCTTGGAATGTCCGCTGGGTTGCGGTGCTTTATGAGGAATATATGAAGAAAAGATTTGAGATGGTGGTACTTGGAGTGTTAAAAAGGTGGACGAACGTACGCATGGACGGATGGATGGATGGACATAGGAGCGAATGTATGGACCTAAGCAGGGACGGATGCACAGAAGAAAGTGTGGACGCACGAACAGACGCATGCACGGATGACCTTATGGACGCACGGGTGGCTACACAGACGCACGCATAGATGGGCGGAAGCAAGAACGAATCGACGGACGGATGCTTCGCTCCACTATCCATCATTCACTCCGTGGATATGCTGCCATTTTTTGCGTTTCGATTGGCAGGTTTTTCAACATATGATACGCCACTCAATCAGAACCTGTGGCAGAAACACTGAAGGAGTTTGTTGATGTGTGGAGCTCAGCCAAGCCAGATGCCTGGTTGTATGATTCGTGTTTTGTGCATTTGTGTCCTAGTTTCTGCTTCTAAATTCTTGTATGTTTCTGGAAAGCGTCAGTATAGTTTGACGTGCTGGACACCCATTCGAAGTATGCGCCGAGGAAGTTCGCTTAATATTTCAAGGTGTAACCCTGTGTGTTTACAAGCGGGAGTGAGTGTACTTGTCTTTCTGCTACCCTACTAACCATGTTCCAGACTTTAGCCTCCTGTGTATACGAGTTAATCCCGGTTATAAACTTGTGCCAACTTTTACTTCAGGCCTGCCGATATGCTTTCCTGCCTTCAGATTTTATTTTCTTAAAGCTGTCAAAGTTTTTCGCTGTCGGTGAGTTCCGCTGCATCCTCCATGCCCTGTTCTGCTCCTTTCGCGCATTACGACAGTCAGTGTTCCCCCATGGAACGTGTCGCTTCAGTTGTTTGCGGGATGCACTTGGCTGCTGCGTCGGTAAGAAAAGCTGTGAAGTACTGCACAGCTTCATCTATGCCTAACCCGCATATGTCATTCCAACTTGAGTGAGTAATGTTATGAAATTGTTCCCAGGCAGCTTAGTTTACCAACAATTTGGGAACATGTGGAGGACATTCATATTGTTGCGACGTGAAGACAGAGGTCGAATTTGAAGACGCTGAGAAAACAGTAGCGGGTCGGTCTTTTTTATTTTGCGCACCAGAGAGTTCCTCGTCTTTCTCGTTGTTGCGTTCTGCATAAAAGCGTGCAAATGCGCGTATGCACTATCACCTCGTCTTTTTCGCGGGACGCACGCGACAATATAACGTTGGTGCACTCAAAATGGCAGGAAAATGGCCACTTCCGTATGAATCATTTAGGACTTTTCATTTCATTAGGGGTGGAAGTTAAGAAGATACGATACTGAGGTCTATAGACAACTATGTTTTGTTGGCGATCTTATAGTAGGTTGGTTCCTTCCTATTCAACAGACAGGCACCGTAAGAGAAGATAAACTGTTCAATGAGATGACCTCGTGCATCACAGCGAAAATCACCCTATAGACCGCTATGTGCGTTCAGGTCCCCAAGGACCTGATAAGGTTCACGTAGTTCATCTATTACAAACTGGAATTCACGTTTTTCAAGCCGGTGGAGTGGAGGTACGTACAAAGAGCAGACGGTGACGAGTTTGTTTAGAAGAACTGCTCGCACAGCCACCGCCTCAAGGGAAGTTTGAAGGGGTAATTGTGTACGTTATCCCTAGACTGACTATAACAGCTACACCACCGGATGGTGGCATGACATCATCTCTATCCTTTGGGAAGATTATGTAGTTACATAGAAAGTTCGTGCGTGTTCGTTTTAAGTGTGTTTTTTGTACACACAGCACTTTAGAATTGTGTTCATGAATAATTTCTTGTAAGTCATCGAGGTTTCGAAGAACGCCTCGGATATTCTACTGTAATATTTCTGTCTGCATATTAAAAAAGGGATGCTGCTGTGTGTACACAAAGTATCGTGTGTTGGAGTGAACTTGTTAATTCAGGTGACAGAACGGTCCTCCGGTCCCATTGGCTTTTCAATTTTCTTGGCGCGCTCCAAGGAGCCGCGCAGCTCTTTCGGCATCCAGGGTACCGTTGTATCTATTGCCTCCTCGGAGGCACTGAATGCCCGTACGTGCGAGCCGGTGGTTCGAATTTTAGGCCTCGCCTGGTGAGGCGAAGTCTTGAGACCAGAGGACCTTGAAGTCTTCGGTCTCGATTCGCTAGGAAGCGGAGTAGACTGAACTACTGCCGCCTTGGGGGCAGGTGCCACAGCCGACGGCTCGCTCTGCGCTGGCCGAAGGAGTGGCGAGGGCTGATGCGGCGTTGCCCCTGACGCGCCGCATTACAAATGTGGTGTCATAAAATGGCGACAGTCTTTTTCTTGCTTCTTTGAATGTGATGTTTCTTTTCTCTTCAATGTGATTATCTTTTTTCTTTTTTTCAAAATGAATAAGACCGTGAGTATGCTTTTCATTTTCCATGCCACAGTTCACACAGTGGGACGGTTTTTTGCAGTCGTCAGAATTGTGGCCTGACACTCCACATTGTGCACAAATTTGGTGACCACGACAGCTTTGTGAGCCATGGCCGTACCTCTGGCATTTAAAATAACGACGTGGGTTAGGTATGTATGGTCTGATCGAAGTCTTCGTGTACCCCGTTTGAATGGTTTCTGACCGGGGAATGAAGGCGCACGTGAGTATGAGGTGTTTCGTTGGCGTTTGCTTGTTGTCTCTTCTGATGATAATCCTCTGTACATTGGTCACATTATGACTCTTCCAACCCTCCAGAAGTTTCGCTTCGATCAGGCAATGCAAATCAGTGCCAGATACCACTCCACGAGTTGTATCGGTGATTTGTGTGGTGTTGCAGTGAGCGGAGTGTCACCAAAAGTTGAAAGACTGCGTAGTTTCGAACTGTTCTTTTTCTCGAACTTCAAAGAGAAGGTCTCCGTTGGTCATTTTGGTAACCTTCTACCCGGCCCCAAGAGCTTCTGTAAGACACCTGGACACTACAAAGGGAGATACAGTTCTGGCTTGCTTGCCACTTTTCTCACTATAATTGACATGAAAGGCGGGAAGTTTTCATTTGAACGGTTGAAAAAAACCTGTCTTTGGTGCATACTCGCTTTAAGGCGGTAGATAACTTTACAAAGGAAAAGCTGTATGCATTCCCGTTGAATTTTTTTCAGGAGTGTTGGCGGCCACCAACCATGGAGCGCGACGAGGGGACGCTACAAATTTGCGGATACTGAAAACTGCAGACGCCAGCCGTTCAACGCTACTATAACCCAATGCGCCTAGATCAATTTAGGCTATTCGCACAGGTTTAAAAGACGCTGGAGATCATTCAATCGCCGCTCGACGCCAGAGTACACAGAAATGCAACCACTCTGCTCAGACGACCTGCACGAGACTATCTGAGCGATTGTGCGGGAGGAGCTGCGCAAGCTGTTAGCTTCAGCGCAGCCTCAACTGGACTCGATCGCCGACATTGTCCGCGAAAAAGTTCGGCAATCGCTAAAAGTTTCCGAAGCACCGAAACCTCAGCCGCAAGCAATCAGCTACGCTGCTGCAGCCCAACGCTACGCCCTCACCCCCGCCCCCTTTCACGCCAACCTCAATAGGCCACACCGTCAAGTTTCGCCGCCAGCCACCGCCGCCATCGAAACCATTCCATCCACTTGCTGGTCACCGCAATCCTCCGAGGAAAACAGACGTGTATTGTCCTTCCGACCACCGACCTCTCTGCTACCATTGCGGAGAAGCTGGCCACACTAACCACCACTTCCAGTACCGTCAGATGGGACTGTGTGGTTTCGCCGTAGCCACAGCAGAGAAAAAGCATGCACCAAGTCCACAGCAAAGAAAAAGACCACACGACACTGCCGACTACCTTGCAGCAGCTCAGTGGGCCCCCCGAAAATCTCGTTCACCATCACCCGGCCGCTACATGTCGCCTCACCACCGGCCATACACTGGCCTAACTCGGGGCTGGTCTCCTGGCTCTTATCCGGGAAACTAAAAGCAGCAAATTCAGTGGTTGCTATGCAACGTACTACCAAAGATCCTCCGATGACAATGACGCGACGGTACATTCCGAACACGACGCGAACCAGGGAAAGCCTGGACGACGAAACCCCACGTACTGAAGACGACCTCACGACGCAACATGAAAGCAGTAGAGCAAAGCAACGAAGCCGTGACCCAACGCCACGACCGAACCGAAACACACGACGACGAACTAACGACTTCGACGTAATGTTCGATGGCCACAATTTCACTGCTCTCGTCGACGCTGGCGCCGACTATTCCATCGTCAGTGGGCCTTTCGTGACGAAGTTAAAGAAAGTGAAAACTACTTAGTAAGGCCTTGAAATCCTGACCGCTGGGGGCCATGTAATAATGCCGGCTCGTGTTTGCACAGCCAGAATCACCATCAATAGGCTGACTTATCCTGCTAGGTTTTTATGTCTACAGTACTGTTCCAGGCATGTCATACTTGGGATGGACTTCTTAAGTCAACACGGCGCCGTTATCTACCTACGGTCAGAGGCGATCACACGATACACAGAGAAAGCACTGCCACCGCACATGCCATCGGGGAGGTATGCTGTGAGTATTCTCGAAGAGCAAGTAACCGTTCCTCGTGGTCAGTCTCATGGTGTAACGGTTAGCACACTGACTCTGAAGTAACCGTTCCTCTTCACTCGAGCGTCAGCATTTCCGTCGGCACTCAGGAATCAGCAGACATGCCAGGCCTCGTTGAAGGCGACCGGCACCTGTTGATCAACCGCGAAATCCGCGTCGCCAGAGGAATAGCCGAGCTGCGGGGAGGTAACGGAAGAGTGTTGCTTACTAATTTCAGCAATGAGTACAAGCACGTGAGCAAATGTACGAAAGTTGCTTACATCGAAGAAATGCTGGAAGCCAGCAACGTTTCCGCCATCTTTAATTCTGCCCAATGCACTACGATGCATCAAGCGCTTCAACCGGCTTCAAATGTTAATCCGAGCCTCACGACGTATGAACAAGAACAGTACGAAAACCTGCTCCTGAAATAGAAGAACTGCTTTTTGCCATCGTCAAGAATTCCGTAGGCACTCAAGAATCAACAGACATGCGAGGCCTCGTTGAAGGCGGTCAGCACTTGTTGATCAACCGCGAAACTTGCGTTGCCAGAGAAATAGCTTACACTTATTCATTTATTTATTTATTTATTTGTTTATTATTTTTTATTTCAGTACCTTCAGGGCCCGAAAGTTTTACAGAAAAGAGTGGGTAATAGTGTACATAGTAATAAGAACAGTAAGAGTGAACAAAGAAAAATGCTGCAAAGAGTAAACATCGCATTCAACAGCAGCCTTAAAAGCAGTGACAACGGTCAATGGGGCAGCAGAGGAGGGTAGGTGGTTCCATTCGTTCGAGGTAGTGGGAACAAAGAAATCGTGAAAGAACTTGGTATGTGAAAAACGAATGTGTACTTTGTGGGGATGGTCACATCTATATGACATGTAGTGTGGTTTGGAAAGAAGGTCTTGTTTTAGTTGTGGATTTTGGTAAATTTTATAAAAAAAGAACAAGACGAGACACTTTCCTACGTGAATAAAGAAGTGCACGATTGGTTTACAGGCCCAAAACTGTTTTCATAGATGATACGCTAGATGTGCGTGCATAGTATGAGAGGATGAAACGTGCACTCCGATTTTAGACGGATTCTAAGGTTTCAACTAGTGTGTTAATGCCCGGGTCCCATACAGCGCTTGCGTACTCAAGCTTAGGACGAACAAGGGTTTTAAATAGAATGAGTTTAAAAGCTGAAGGTGCCCTTGAAAAGTGTCTTCGTAGGTATTCAAGAGTGCGATTGGCATTGTTAGTTGCGTAGGTGACATGAGTGTGCCGTGAGAGATTAGAGGTAAATATTACTCCAAGATACTTGTAGCAAGAAACACTTTTAAAACAATATCGTTAAATAGGTATTTGGGAACGTAAACAGAGCCAGGGGTGCCAGAAACTCGCATTACCTTGCATTTATTAGCGTTAAGTAGCATGTTCCATCTAGTGCACCAGGAAAAAACTGCATTATGATCGTGTTGCAGGAAATTAGTGTAAATATTAGTGCAAGCATTTTTGAAATACACAGTCATCAGCAAATAATTTAATTGGTGATAGAATATTATTAGGCAGGTCATTGATATAAACAAGAAAGAGAAGAGGGCCTAAAACTGACCCCTGTGGCACACCAGAAGTGACAGGAGACTCTTGTGAGTTGTTATTGTTGGTGGTGACAAACTGAGTTTGGTTAGCGAGAAAATGTTCGATCCATCCTAATGTATTGCGGTCAATGTTTAATTTACTTAGCTTCAAACAGAGCAACTGGTGAGAAACAGGATCAAAAGCTTTAGAGAAGTCCGAGAATATACAATCAATGGTTAGTCCACTGTCTAATGCCGCGAAAAGGTCATGTGTAAACGAAACCAGTTGAGTTTCACATGAAAAATGTTTACGGAAGCCATGTTGATAGGGAGAGAAGAATGAATTTGTATCTAGAAAGGCTACGAGGATGATAATAAATTATGTGATCTAAAACCTTACAAGGTACACTGGTGATGGATATCGGTCAGTAATTCAAAGGGGGCTGTGCATCACCCGATTTAAATATTGGTACCACCTTGCTCACCTTCCAGTCACGTGGTAAGAAACAAAACTCTAAGGACTGGAAAAACAGTTTGGACAAAAACATTGAGGAATAAACATCCGTACTTTTCAAAAACTTTGGAGTGATGCCGTCCACTCCGCAAGACCACTTCTCATTCTTCGCCCTCCCAGGCCTGCGAAAAGCTAGCTCCTTTGGTCACTTACACAGACATTCTACAGCACTATAGACTAGGCCATCTTCTCTATCCTCCAGTTCATAAAAACCTCCCTCGACGTGATGCCGTCCTGTGGCACAAGCTTCAGACAGGTGTCTTTTCCAACCCCTGGCTTTATAGCAATGTATACCCACACCTCGTCACACCAAACTCTAAATACCGCTCACAATCGGCCACCCTAATACACATGGCATGAACGTGTCCACAGTACGCTGACGCTTCTCACACAGGAGATACATGGGAGTTCCTTCTGCATATCAGTGACTCGGCAGAGCAACGCCGGGTAATCTCACGCGCATTGGAGGCCGCGGTGCCCCAAGGGATCTCCGCTGACCTCCTCTAAGCAGCATAACCGACCTCTCGACCGGATGCCTCTTTTGGGAGTAATAAAGTTTCGATCATCATCATCATCATCATCATCATCATCATCATCATTATCATCGCCAAAAATTTTACAGACCCCCGTCGCAACATCGTAACAGAAGAAAGTACCAGGCCACTCTGTCAGAGTCCATACAGGGTTTCCACGCGAGCACGCAAGGCCATAAAAAAACAAGTAGATGAAATGTTGCGCGACGACATCATTCAGTCTTCAAAGAGTCCATGGGCGTCACCGGTGGGGTTGGTGAAGAAGTACAAACTCTACGCTTCCGCGTCGACTATAGCCACCTGAAAAAATTCATGAAGGACGTGTACCAGCACGCAAAGAAAGACGACGCCCTAGATCATTTTCACAATGCGATGTAGTTTTCTTCTATGAACCTCAAGACTGGCTATTGGCAGATTGAAGTCGACAAGAGAGATCGAAAAAAGACTGCCTTCATAACGCTGGATGGACTGTTCCAGTTCAACGTCATCCCATTTGGGCTCTTCTCAGCCCCTGCGACTTTCAAGCGAGTCATCGGTACGGTCCTGGCTGGCTTGAAGTGGCAGGCTTACCTTGTTTACTTGGATGACATTGTTGTGTTTTCGTTGAGCTTCGATGAACACCTCCAGTGCCTCAAATCCGTACTTCAAGCAATAAAGAGCTCTGGACTTACACTAAAGCCAGAAAAATAGCCCTTTGCCTACAAAGAGCTCCTGTGTTGGGGTCACGTGATCAGCGGAATTGGAGTGCGCCCAGACCCGCAGAAAATAGCTGCCATCGCTGCCTTCCCACCACCCACCGATAAGAAGGCCGTGCACTGATTTCTCAGCTTGTGCGCTTATTACAGATGCTTTGTCAAAGACTTTTCACAAATCGCTGAGCCACCAACGCAACTCACGAAGACCGAAGTCAATTTTAAACGGGAAACAGCGCAAATAGAAGCATTTCAGAGACTCTAACGACGCCTGCAGACACCGCTGCTACTTGTGCATCTTGACGAATCCACCAAAACAGAACTACACACCGACGCAAGCAGTGTAGAACTTGGCGCCGTCTTTGTACAAAAGACCAATGACCTGGAAAGGGTTATCAGTTATGCTGGCAAGTCGCTATCAAAGGCCGAGACCAACTGTTCCACAACAGAAAATAAGTGTCTTGCCATCATCTGGGCAGCATCGAAATTTCGCCCTTATCTCTACCGCAGGCCTTTTAAAGTTGTGAGCGACCACCACGCCCTTTGCTGGCTAGCTAACTTGAAGGACCCTTCAGGGCGCCTCGCGCAATGGAGCCTAAGACTTCAAGAATTTGACATTACCGCCGTGTACAAGTCTGGAAGGAAACACTCCGACGCCGACTGCCTGTCTCACGCCTTAGTCGACCCATCACCGCGGAACGACCAGGATGATGAGTACTTATTGGGAATGGTAGTTGCCGATGACTTCACCGAGCCACAGCGAGGCGACCCGGAACTTAGAGGGCCGAACCAGCAGCGTCCAAAAAGTCTTCAAGCGAGGACTCACGTCAATTTTTGGACAACCTCCTCGTTAAGGAGAACTTCTCTCTTGCCCGATCCAGCCACCTAATCGTTGTGCCTTCGGTAAGGCGACCGGAAATTATGCAGGCCCTGCACGACTACCCAACGGCTGGTCGCTTTGGTTTTTCCCGCACAGTCACGAGAACACAAACAAATTACTACTGGCCACGCCTTGACGTGGACGTCACCCATTATGTTAGGACATGCCAAGTCTGCCAGCGACACATAACAGCGCCGATTAGGCTAGCAGAATTTCTGCAGCCCATCTAACCACCTCGCCGTCCGTTCCAGCAAATCGGTATAGGCTTACTTAGGCCGTTCCCGACGCCAGCTGTGGGAAACAAATGAATCGTCGTCACTACCGATTATCCTATCCACTACGCTGAGACAAAAGCCCTGCCGAAAGGTAATGGATCTGAGTTAGCCAAATTCTTCCTCGAAAGCATCGTCCTGCGTCATCGCGCCCTGGAGGTCCCCATCACCAAAATAAGTGCGCCATTTACTGCTGAGCTAACCCAAGCGATTTTCGCATACAGTCAGAAAAGTCACCACCGTACAACAGCGTATCATCCACAGACCAATAATCTCACAGGGCGCATAACCAGGACCATCGCTGACATGCTGGCCATGTTGGTCAACGTCGAACACAAGACATGGAATGCGATCTTTCCGTACGTAACCTTAGCATACAAAACTACCGTACAAGAAACAACGCAGATGACGCCGTACAAGTTGGCCTACGAAAGGAACCCGACAACAACGCTCGACGCCATGCTGCCAAACGTCGCTGATTTACAAAACCTCGACGTCACCGTCTACCTTCAGCGCGGGGAAGAAGCTCGTCAACTCGCCTGCCTGCGCATCAAGAATCAGCAAGCGGCCGACAGCCACTGTAACTATCTTCTACGAGGCTTCGTGGAGTACCAGCCCGGTGACCACATCAGGGTATGAACGCTGATGCACCGACGTGGACTCAGTGAAAAACTTCCACCATCATGGCACGATGGTACTCCAGACCATACCGAGTATAGTTGACGTCTTGGCCCACTCGACTACGGGTTTGTTCCTGACGGCATTACGAACTCTCAACGGCGCCATGCTCCACCTGAAGTCGTTCATGTCGTGCGCCTCAGGCCATTTCATGCGCGAACCTGAGGACTGTATTTTGTTGTCGTTACTGGTCTTTATTGCTTTTACCTAGTGTTTCTTGTGTTTATTATTGTAACTTCGTTTTGTTAAAGCATCGGGACGATGCCATTTTCAGAGAAGGCAATGCCACGTTACTCTCCTCAAGTTTTGTTATCATCCCGCTACACTACTGTCAGCGCCACTTGAATTCACACAGCCAGATTCTCTGGCAGCGTCCCAGCGCCCGCACAAAAACGCCATATTACGTTAACGTGGACTCCGAGCCCTTAGCGCGTCCACTTGGCGCGGTTGCCATGAAGCGTTGCTTTGATGATCATTCGAAAAATTAGCTGATCCCACAAACAGTGGGAATCAATGATATGCGGAGCGTCAATGAGAAATGTTGATATGTCACTTTAAAATCAGCACAACGTTACGAGGTGGAGGTAAATGATGGCGTAGATGACTTCCGTGTCATCATTATCTTGTTTGGATGTGTCGTTTACCTCATCATGTATTCACGCTACGTGATGCCAAATTTCGTATATGTGGGCTAACGAAACTTCCGCGAGCCCACTATATATAGGCGTCTTATGTTATGATGTTCTTGCGTCACACACGCGTCAGGATTATCATGTTTGCAATAGTCATACGCGTTCGTCATCCACTGGCGCCAAGTAACACCAAATTCGGTACATGTGGAGCTAGCAAAACGGCCGCGAGTGCATCATGAAGGGCCCAATATACTCCAATGAAGCGTTGATGCGCGCGCACGCTGGGCACAGCGAAAAAATGTTTCTCTTACCATCTTCGACCCCAAAACCTGTTTTGTACTGCAGTAGCTGTAATATTTTTATGCAATAAACCATCTGCTTGTCTTGTACATGTTTTGTTGTATGGAGGCACACTGTACATATGAGGACATGACCTAATTTCTCAAATACTTACGCAATCGAGTTTGTTATGGTTTTTAAGTGAAATCGGTGCTATCAGAAGCAATCACGAGCAGTTTCAAAATTTTCTAATGGCCTCATCATAATGCGTGTCGCAAAGGGCTACGTTAGCAAAACGCGACCACTTATAGTCTTCCGCCAGGCGCGACCGCCATCCGTCGGCGCGGCCCAACGGCTACCGGCGCGAAATGTGACATGCTGCATTTCATGCCAATTCGTTACCCAGGCAACCCTGCGTCTCCCTCATTTCGTGACGCAAGGACGCCGGACGTGCTGAAACGCGCATGCGTCAAATCAACATGGCACGGCGCGTGCCTGCGGGTACATGGCAGGACCGGTGCCTGGCGCGGCAACACCCGTGTGACGCGACAAAATGAACGCTGGCATCACGCCAGCGAGCACGCGCCCCGCGTCACGTCAAAATGCGTCGGCGTCTTGACTGTGGCATGTAGTCATGTTCTCACATAACACACATCTCATGATTATCATGTTTGCACCACTCACATACCTTCGTCATTCATTGGCGTTGCATAATACCGAGTTTAGCACATGTGAAGCTAGCGAAACGGCCGCGAGGGCATCATAAGCCTAGCATGTAGTCATGTTGTTACATGGCACGCATCTCATGTTTATCATGTTTGCACCAGTATCGTACCTTCGTCATCTATTCACGTCCCTTAATACCAAAGTTGGTATAAGGGAAGCTGGCGAAACGGCCGTCAGCACATCATGAGCGTGGCGTGTAGTCATGCTATTACATCACACGCATCTCATTATTATCATGTTCCCACTAGCCACATACTTTTGTCATCCATTCACGTACCGTAATACCAAATTTGGCATGTGACGCTTGCGAATAGGCTGCGAGTGCATCATGAGCGTGGAACGTAGTCAAGTTGTTACTTGACACGCATGTCATAATTTTCATGTTAAGGTTACTCGCTTGTGTTCGCCATGCAATCATGTCATACCATACAAGTTTTCAAACATGCCATGTGAACGAAACCACCGCAAGAGCTGCAGGACCATGAAATGTAACTCATGACATTTATGAAATACGTGTCAAGATTTTCATGTTATGACTAGTCAAATATGTTCTTCATACAATCATGTTATGCCATACTAAGTTTTGTATCAATACCATTATTGAAACGACCAGGAGAGCTAAAAGTCGTAGGCGGCTAGATAGATAGATAGATAGATAGATAGATAGATAGATAGATAGATAGATAGATAGATAGATAGATAGATAGATAGATAGATAGATAGATAGATAGATAGATAGATAGATAGATAGATAGATAGATAGATAGATAGATAGATAGATAGATAAGTGAGCTTGTTAGCCGGGAACGTATAGCTACACATCGCCAGCGAAGAGAGCGAGCCGAGACACGAGTGGCGTCGGACGTAGCCGATCGAGCTCCAGCACCGAATCCCGTTTCATTCTACATGTAACCACTGCCGATTCACTTGTAAATTTAGGGCAATAGAGTTTACTTCTTAAATATAGAGGTAGGTAGGTAAGCAACTTTATTGATTCACGAAAGAATCATTCGAAGGGGGATGTGGCAGGGGAAGTGGAAGCAGGATGACGATGGGCCCTCGGGCCGCTCTAGGTGGCCGGACACTGTTGTGCTTCGGCGACCCTTCTGGCCCAGCTCACTTTCCGGAGCTATTACCCCGGTTGCGAGCTTCGCAGAGCAGCCTCCCATCGTTTCTGGTGTTCTGACCCTTGCCAAGAGGGCTTGGGTTTGTTCGGACAATTCAGAAATATGAGCTAAAAGTCGGCTCTGTTGCTAGGACATAAGTTGCATTAAGGCAATGTTTCGCCATATGTAAAAAGGAAGAGAAGAAAAGGAGTCGTCACTGTGGCCGTTTGAAGTCTGCGCCACAAAGACTGGTCACTTCTGGGAAGAGATTTATGTTGCGGGGGATACGTTAGGCGGGAATTTCGGTAAAACAGCGTGATATCGTGGTAGCTGAGGAGTCGATCCCTGGCACCTCGCAGCAAAGGCAGGTCGCTGTGAGCCTGGTTGGCGAGTGCTCGGACTTGGGTGTGAGCGGCCGTGTTGCCTGGGTGTCCACAGTGCGCAGGAACCCAGAGAAAGGTGATGAGGCGATCAGGCGGAGGAGATGATTAAAAAATTTTAGCAGCCGGGGAATGAATTTGGAAAGCGGCCAAATTACAAATTGCAGTTTTTGAATCGGAAAAAATATACTAAACGGAGGAGTGAACAATGGCTGAAGCAATTTGCCGCCTCCTCTGCTTCCAGGGATTCTCTCGAATTTGGAAGGGACGCATAAGCGACCAGTTTTTGAAATCCGTCTACAACGGCTACCGCGAAAGCTCGATGATCTACATATTCGGCCGCGTCTGCATAGACTGCGGGAGAATCATGAGGGAAGCGCTTCTGAAGGGACTTTGCTGGAGCTTCCCGTTGCGCCCGATTATGTTCTAGGTGAGTATTTTGGGGGAGCGGCGGGATTAATAGGTTGCTGCTAACAGTGACTGGAACTGCGTGCGTGGCCGTGGTGTGATCAGGAACGTTGATTCTAAGTCGGTGCAGGAGTACCTGTCCTGTTTCTGTGAAGGATAGTCTTTGATATTGGCTGAAAAGATACGCCTCTACAAGCTCTCTCGGAGTGTTCTGTACCCCAAGTTGAAGTAATTTATCTGTGGCTGTTGATTTAGGGAGATGGAGCACAGTTTTATAGGCAGTACGAATGAATCTGTTGAGTTGTGCGGTCTCCGTGAGTGAGCGATAGAGGTAGGGGATGGAATAGGCAATTCTGCATAGGCAAAGGGCCTGAATCAGGTGGCGTGTGTCTGCTTCCCTCATGCCGCGATGACGATTGGATATGCGCTTAATGAGGGAAGCTGTGTTATGAACCGAAGTGCGGATTAACTTGATGGTTTCAGCGTTCGAACCATTGTCAGAAATATTAAGGCCTAAAATTTTGATTTTATTGACCATGCGAATAGGAGTGTCATCAAGCAAGACTTGAAGGTAACTTGTATCTTGCTTTTTAAAGTCAATTATTAGGAGTTCCGATTTAGCCGCCGAGCAGGTGAGCCCAATACTGCTGGCGTGTTCAGCAACAATGTCAGCGGCCAACTGAAGCTTCGATTCGATTTCGCAATGGTTGCCAGCATTGACCCAAATGGTAATGTCATCCGCGTACAAGGAGTGATTGATGGAAGAAGGTTTGGCAAGTTCCCGCGCTAGTGGTGTGAGAGCAACGTTTAAAAGAGTGGGGACAAAACCGATCCTTGGGGCGTTTCCTTGCTACCTAGCGTGATGAGATCGGTTTCGAAAGTGCCTAATAGTAGGCGGACGGACCTGTTGCTGAGAAAGGCAGCGACATACCTGTGCGTGCGAGAGCCTACGTTTAGTTCGCTAAGAGATTGTAAAACTAGGAGTGAGAAACATTATCGAAAGCCTTAGTCCGGGCCAATGCAAAGATGGCTCTGGTGATGTGTGGAAAAGTAGGATTTAGCAGGTCTTCCTTAAGCTGCAGCATGACATTGTGAGTGGAGAGTCCCGCTCGGAAGCCGTACATGGTGAAGGAAAACAGTTTTTCTTGTTCCATGTAGCGATTAAGACATGCTCCGTCAGTTTTCCTGTACATCAGGTAAGAGAGATCGGTCTCAAATTAAGGTCTAATGGCTTATTATGTTTGGGTGTGAAAGTCACCTTAGCTGATTTCTATTCCTAGTGCAGCGTGCCCTGCTCCTATTGTTGATTCGTGTAATCGGTAAGAGCGTACACTGATTTGGATTCTAAATTTCGGAGTGTCTTGTTAGTAATTCCATCTAGTCCTGGAGCGGATGTGGTGCGAAGTTTGATTAGTGCAGCCCAAGTTTCCACCTCTGCAATCGGTGCATCCAAGTCTGGATTGGGAGCTCCTTTGTAGGTAGGTAACGATTCTCCCCTTGGGTCAGGAAAATACGTAGTTTTAAGAGCAGTTTCAACGTCTTGCCCTTGTTTTTCTACTTCAAATAAGAGTCTCGTAATTTGCTTATTACTTTCAGACCGCGAGGAACTTAAGTCTAACATATGGGGAAGCACGGACCAAGACTTCTTCATATGTAGAGTGCCGTCGAGTTGGTTACATATCTGGTTCCTTTGCTGCGATGAAAGTTCGGCCGCTTGCTCAGTTATCAGCTTGAGTTTTAGTGCCATTTTGTGGGTTAGTTTGCGATTATATTTTTGCTTGAGCCACCGTTTCTCCAAGCTCTGATAGGCCTCCCATAGGTGGAGTAGCCTGCTGTCTACTGGATCGCGGATATGTGCTGCTGGTGCTACTTTTTCGCTAAGAGCTACATCCTGTTTAAGCTAAGACGCCCAGTCTTTGTGGTCTTGAATTTCTTTTTTCGGGTTTCGGTCTCCGATTTCGCGAAATTTATCCAGTCATCAATATGTTTTAGATAAAACTGTGGACGAAAATTGGCATGGGACAGTGTTATTGTTAGGATGTAAGGATCACTGCCGAGCTGGACCCTACAGTTAGCTTGTCGCACATTTTTAGTGAAAGTAAGGTCTGGGGTGATATCTCTGCTCACACTGTTGCCAATTCGTGTTGGTAGCATGCAGTCAGTGACTAGAGTGCACCTGTTTCGCTGAATGTATTTAAAAAGGCTGGTGCCCTTCCGAGTGTTTCTCTTGAAACCCCAAGCTACGTGCGGGGCGCTAAAGTCAGCTGTTACAACTATGGGAGCAGAGCTTGCAATTTTGATGGCCCTGTCGATTGCTGCAAAAACAGCAGTGAGGCCATCTCTAGGATGACAATAAATATTCAAAATAAAATATGCGCCTTGTCTTGTAGGACGGGGCAGAAGTTCAAGAAGAAGACAGTCACTGTAAAGATCGACGAGATCATGCGCTATAAACGAGATATTCCTGTGTATATATGTGAAAGCCCGTGGGGAGCTAGGATGCGAATATACAGTCTGCTATCCGAGGAGTTTGCAAGCTTTTAAAGGTTCCTGTACGGAGATGACATCGGGTGTCCATGTAGACCGCTGTATATAAAGGAAGAGGATATCTCTCTTGTTCCTTAATCCACGGAAATTCCACTGCCATATGCAGAGTGAAGAGGGTGAAGATGAGGCAAGGGTGCAAGAGGGGGTTATGGCTATAAAGGCGCTGGAGAGGGTTCAGATTGTGGGAGCGATTTGAGCCGAGCAACTAACACGTCTAGAATACTATCTATCTTATTGAAGCGTTCAGCAATTTGCGTAAAGCCTAAATCAACTTTTTGTATCAGTTCCCGGTGTTCTTTCCAAATTTTTTGACTGATGCACTTAAAATCATCCTCCGATAACTCGGACTGCTCTGTCCTTTTCTTTTTTGCTGGCTGTGGGGAGGAATCTACAATATCGGTTTCTGAATCGGCTGCCATTTCAGGCTCTATGATATAGGAGGAGACAGATAGGGGTGGAGAAGACGCAGGTGGGGCCGCTGTAAGTGTACTTAAACTTTCCAGCACCATAGCCAAGTGTTACTTTAACTCTTGATTCTCTCGCATTTGACGTTCGATAGTTTCCTGAGTTTTAGAATTTTCTTTTGCGTCAGAGAGCAAACAACGGAAGCAGGAGGCTTGCTTTGCCCTGCTCACCTTTTCAGGTTTGGTGCCGAAGTCGAGGCTTTGTGATGCACTTCGTCCAAAGCTTTTGCTTTTGCTCCTACGGTTTCGTCCAGGACTCTTGCTTCTGCTGCTATAATTTCTATCGTCGATCCTTGGAAAAAACACTTTCTCGAGCTGCAACTTGGACTGCTCCTGCTGGCGCTTTTGTTGTTGCCTTTGTCGTGGCCGAGAGAGACGGCTGAAGCCACGCTGAAAGGGTTGCTTGCATGTCCTGTAGCCCGTCTTGTGAGCGTCTCTACAGATGACCCAGGGCGGAGCGCAGGGATAGTCCTCCGGTGTTTCTGCCCGCAGCTTGAGCAAGTGAGGCGATTTGGCAAAGGGCATACATATCGTCGGTGGCCGACTTGTCTGCAGTTTAGGCACGCTTCCATCTTTGGTCCAAAGTTGAAAACGGCGTAGAGAATGCCAAACATTTTGACTAGCGGAGGAAGCTCCTCAGCCATGAAGTGAATGAGCACTGAGCGTGAGGTTCGTCCCATGTCCCTTGCTTCGTCTATTTGTAGAAGAAGATTCGCCTGACGTAATTCTTGAAGCAATTCCTGAGGTGATTCACCATTCCAAGCGCGGTAGATGATCCCTGCCCATGCCCCGTCCGGGGGAGCTATGTAGGCATGAAATTCCAGTTTTTTACCACGTAGCGTGAGTTCTCGTATTTTTGCATAGTTGGCAATTCGGTCGGCGCAAGAAGTGGACACGGTGAAAATATTCTTGGCGAGATTGGTGCACACAAGATCTTCGTCGGAAACCACAGAGTGCAGTCCGCTGTTGGCGACTACAGCCGCTCGTAACCCTCCCTCGTTGTATTGGGCCAGATCTGCGACCGCGCTCGGACGAAAGACGTCTTGAATTCATCGACTGGCAACCATGGCAGTCATTTTAAGTGAGCACGCGCCACAGCTGTGTCGCCGAGGAAACGCTGGGTGCTGATTAAGTGCCAACCACTGGCACGCGTATGCTCGCGTCTACGCGTCAAAAGCGTCAAATGCGCCTCTCGGCGTCGGCTTCGGAGGGGCATACGCGAGCAGGCGCGAGGGATCAAGCCGGGCTTGATATTTCGCCTCGCGTACGCTACGTCACCACGCGTACAGCGCCGCCAACCAATCAGAGGCCGCGCGCCAACCAACCAGAGGCCGCGATGACTCCGAATGCTGTGCCTAATGGCCGCCGCTTCGAAGGCACAGCCGAGTGCTGAAAGCGAGTATGAAGACTACTCCAAACGTTCCTGAATGACCGCTTCGTAATCTAGAACGACAACGAAACGACGAACGACTGGGATTGCTACCAGCGTGACGCGATTTCGTGCCGAGTTCGAGCGACGCCGACAAATACACCAAATGCCGGCACCGGTCCCGAGTGCGATCGTCGGCCGAGCGAAAACATCGCACAGACTACTGGAGCACGTCGGTGTTCTTGTGCTTTGATTTGTGATTTTCTGTGCTAAAAATAAGTGTGAACAGACTTCGGAGGTTCGAAGCTTTGAGCGCGAGCCCTCGCCTACCGCGGAGGCAATTCAGAGCGGTGTCATCTGGATCCAGCGTAGGCCTCTACCGTCTAGTTCGTATGAACCAACACACGCGAGGAACATCGGCTGAGAAAGATCTACGGTAGTTTCCGTCGCAACATAGACACCGTATACGACGCCCGAAACATTACGTAGTGCATACGGAGGAATTTGTATCTACACTGTGTTTGTTTTCAACATCGGTATTCATCATCGCTGAAAGTGAACCTCGCACTAGCCAGCACATTTTGGTGATGTGAAATCGTACGTACTTATATAAGTGTATTCGCGAATTGTATGACGCTGAAACATTCGTTGGCTTCGGTGCAAATCGTTTTCGTGTGTCGCCAAGCTATTAACAAGCGTGCTCTGGTTGGTATCAGTGTGATGTGATTTCGTGACGGGTACCAGCGACGCTGACACATTCAGCTGTCAGCAGTCTCATGTCCATTCATATCCAAGATAGAAACTAGAGCGTGCGTTGCTGTGGTGATCGAAAAAGAAAGTTGCATGATTAAGTGCTGTTAGTATTGCCTGCTATTTCACTTCTCGCTTGTTCTGCTTCTCGGCCACGCTCAGTTGCACATACATTGTTTGGAGGCATTCTAACATACACATTCTTAATTTATAGTTCATTCTGATACTCATAGCTGTAGGCATACGATGGTGCTTCTCCGTCGTTTTACAGTTCACTATAATATAACACGCGTTTTGTTTACAGCTAGACAGATAACTGAAAACCTTGTGAGAAGCGCTGATTTGAAATTAGCTGCACGATGACACAATAGTAGGAAGAGAAGGTCACCACATGTGTGCACAGAAAGAATGAAGGTGCACTAGTACTGTACTGCACTTTGTATAGAAAAAATACAAAAAGTACCTCATGTGACTTATGAGATCTTTCAGAACTGTGCATGTATTTATCTGTTCCTCTAGACTGTAATGAGCTGAAGATATATTTAGATGGTTTCAAACATTGAATCTTTGTATCTGTTTCCAAGGACTGCTTCATTTCTTTTCAGGTTTTCAGTATACACATTAACTTGGACTATATATGCATGCACTTAAGCACATTCAGTTAGGCTATATGTTAAGAACCTTGCCAAAACTTCTGTATGGTGCTCTGGTGCAATCCTATGACCGGTATCTGTCCGATCAAAAATTTTGGGCATGCTTTATTGCATTCAAGGTTATTTTGACTATTTATGACATGTGAGAGCCACAGTGCTTGGCTGCCGTCTCAAAACCAATTTCTGTCTCATCGAGAAGCGTCAGATGCACTTTGTAGATGTTAAAAGATATTGAAACTAGCTTCAAAGTGCAGAAACCTTCAACAGAGCACTGATCTGCAATGACAGTCCAGCCTAGAAGTCATTTGTAGTGCTCTCCAACACGTTCAAATAAAGTTGTCGAACACTGGAACGATCTACTTGGCTTTGTTCGTGATACCAGTGTGTCTGACTTTTTGGAGGCACTTGTATCATATTAATGTTCTGTTTCTCTCATTTCTTATTGGGGTGCACTCAGGGGGTAGTGATATTTGTTTACGTTGGCACACTTACTGTGATATCACTGTTTAAATGCTTTCATTTTGTATATATGTAAACCACTTCTGCAGTAGCCTCACATTGGGCTGCCGTATTTGAAAATAAATAAACATACCATCTGTAAGTGTTCCACGCTGTGCTTGGTTCCAATCTGATCACTAATATCTGTTGCATCATGATGTGTCAGGTGTGTTTCATTGCATTGGAGAACATTTTGACTGCCTTCCATACAGGGCTCACTTCCAGTATTATGACCGATATCTGTGACTTCATGAAGAGTTGAGTGCAGTTTGTCGTTTAACAGAATACTTTAACTATAGACAACATCCAGAAGTATTCCATACAGGGTTCAGTTGCAGTCCTATGACCAATATCTGTCTTACCATGAGGTTTCAGGTACAGTTAATTGCATTAAAGCATATTTTTACCACAAAAAATGCCCAAAGGCATTATATGTAACGCTTGGTTCCATTCCTATGACCAGTATTTGTTGTATCATTAAGAGCGAGGTGCGGTTTATTGCATTAGAGGATATTTCCGATACGCTTATTATTCGAAAGCCCTCTGCACAGTGTACAATTACAGTCTCATGACCTAAATCCGTCACATCATGAAGAGTAGGTGTGGGTTGTAGTATTGGAGAACATTTTGGTTGCAGACAACATTCGAAAGCCTTCTATACAGGGTTCAGTTGCAATATTATGACCGATATCTGTGACTTCATGAACAGTTGGGTGCGGCTTGTCACTTTAGAGAATACTTTGACTAAAGACAACGTCCAGAAGTCTTTCATACAGGGTTCAGTTCCAATATTATGACCGATATCTGTGACTTCATAAACAGTTGGATGTCGTTTGTCGTTTTAGAGAATACATTGACTAAAGACAACGTCAAGAGGTCTTGCATTAAGGTTTCAGTTCTAATATATGACCGATATCTGCGACTTAATAAACAGTTCGGTGTCATTTGTCGCTTTAGAGAATACTTTGACTGAAGACAACGTCCAGAAGTCTTTCATACAAGGTTCAGTTCCAATATTATGACCTATATCTGTGACTTCATAAACAAGTGGGTGTCGTTTGTCGTTTTAGAGAATACTTCGACTAAAGACAACGTTCAGAAGTCTTGCATTAGGGCTTCAGTTCTAATATTAAGACCGATATCTGTGACTTCATAAACAGTTGGATGTCGTTTGTCGTTTTAGAGAATGCATTGACTAAAGACAACGCCCAGAGGTCTTGCATTAAGGTTTCAGTTCTAATATTATGACCGATATCTGCGACTTAATAAACAGTTCGGTGTCATTTGTCATTTTAGAGAATACTTTGACTGAAGACAACGTCCAGAAGTCTTTCATACAGGGTTCAGTTCCAATATTATGACCTATATCTGTGACTTCATAAACAGGTGGGTGTCGTTTGTCGTTTTAGAGAATACTTTGACTAAAGACAACGTTCAGAAGTCTTGCATTAGGGCTTCAGTTCCAATATTATGACCGATATCTGTGACTTCATGAACAGTTGGGTGTCATTTGTCGTTTTAGAGAATACTTTGACTAAAGACAACGCCCAGAAGTCTTCCATACAGGGGTCAGTTGCAATATTATGACCGATATCTGTCACATCATGAAGTGTCAGGCACAGTTAGTTGCATTAGAGCACATTTCGACTATGGAAAATGCCCGAAGGCATTCTACGCAGTATTTGGTTCCTATCTTATGGCCAATATCAGTTGTATCAATAAGAACCAGGTGTGCTTTGTTGCATTAGAAGATATTTCGAACACGCACATCAGCCGAAAGCCTGCTACTCTGGCCTCAATTGTAGTCTTATGACTGACTTAATTCTGTCAGATCATGAAGTTGCAGGCGTGATTATTAAGTTGATTGATATAAAATATGTTGGTAAATATACTGAAGGTACCAGCATATGCAAGATATTGTTAGTAACTTTGGTAGTGCAGGTATAGAAACCCGGTGGTTTGTAAACCTGATCAGGAGGGCAGCCACGCCTCATTCACCACAGAGAGGAGGGGGGGGGGGAGAGCTCAATGTCAACTCCATATATTAACATAATAGGGAGGGGGTGCTAAGTCAGCCCTGGGGAGGGGCACTGGGACAAACTTTTGCCCCCCCCCCTTAAGGAGAACCCTGCACACGCCTATAATAGACGTAGAGTATGCTAGACGCGAATGTTCATTCGCGGGAGCGGCGCACGCACCGATGTTGATTTCTGGTGCATACCGCTGTAGTTACTTTGGGCACTGATATGTCAATTACTTTAAAATAGTCTAAACTGTGGTGTTTAAAGCACTATCAACTTGTTAACGTGTTCTCATATCCTCTAAAACATACATTCCCGCTCCAGTTGAGAACGTGCCGTTCTGTGCTGAACTTGGACAGTTCTAAGCCAAAAGATCAAGCAACATTGTGCATCGGCCTTGGACGCGTGGGCGTCAACGCGGTCGACGCGTGCCAGTAGTTGCGCGCCCTTTTCCTCCACAGGCGCGACTAGACGCTTTTGACGCGTAGGCGCAAGCATACGCGTGCCAGTGGTTGGCACTTTACGTTTGGTGCGCTGGCGTTTCGTCCGCTGACGCTGCTTTACTTGACTGCGTTTCTTCAGTTTATTTTGACTGCTGTCGAGGTGAGCGTTGTTGGGCATTCAGGACTACACTACATTCTTCTGGGTTGAATTCTGTGGCAGGTAGGTCCATCTCACTCACCCTGTATGTCATTGCGTTGCCGAATGAACTTGTGCACGCGAGTCGAAGCGCGAGCCCGACGCCGGTGCCGGTGGCGTTAGGTCTAACGAGGCAGCGTTCCCCTGCTCAGCAAGCGTTGAAGTTAGCAAACTCCTGAAGAACGAAGAGGTTTGAGGCACTCACCAGCAGCGTCAGCAACTTGCTGAAGTTCAAGAGAGACCACTCTTGGCACAAAAAAGCAGTTTTGGTTCAAGAAGAACTTCGTAGAATACGGAGCCCATGCTAGGCACACCAGCCTTGCCTGGCCCCCTAGCGGAAGTTCCTCCTTAAAAATTGAACCTTGCCTTAACTCCATCATTCACCCATCACTGAAACAACGTGCGCAAATCGCGCCTACGATGTTCGAAAAGCTTCGAGGCTGTAGTGGATCGTTTTATTGAGATTACACCCACCTAGTGATCATTAGAGATTGTTCTGCAACCTAAGTCGCCAATAGCGATAACACTAGAAAATTCGATAGCAAGTGCATAAATGCTGACGCGCTTCACCACTTGTCCATATGGCATGTCAGTTGATCGACGGCCGACGCTCTGCTCGCCGCTATCAGTGCCAGTGTCTTGATGTAATCTGACTTTCATTTTACGCAGCCACAAGTTAGGCCCGAATGAACAGCTTATTATTCGACCTGCAGTCTGCTTCCTTTGTCGACATCATGACCCCGTGACAGTATGTATGTGTGTAATGTATGTATTGATTGATATGTGGGGCTTAACGTCCCAAAGCCACCATATGAATTATGAGAAACGCTGTAGTGGAGGGCTCCGGAAATTTCGATCATCTGGGGTTCTTTAACATGCACCCAAATCTGAGCACATGGGTCTACAACATTTGCGCCTCCATCGGAAATGCAGCCACCGCAGCCGGGATTGGATCCCGAAATCTTCGGGTAAGCAGCCGAGTACCTTAGCCACTAGACCCCCGCGGCGGGGCGTAATCTATGTATGTATGTATGTATGTATGTATGTATGTATGTATGTATGTATGTATGTATGTATGTATGTATGTATGTATGTATGTATGTATGTATGTATGTATGTATGTATGTATGTATGTATGTATGTATGTATGTATGTATGTATGTATGTATGTATGTATGTATGTATGTATGTATGTATGTATGTATGTATGTATGTGAGGCAAATCTAGATGTACTATTTGAGGAACTACAGGGTGTTAATTGCGATGTAATAGGGCTCAGTGAGATTAGGAGGACTGATGAGACCTATACAGTGCTACAGAATTGGCACGTCCTTTGCAATCGTGGCTTGGCTGACAGAAGAAAACTCGGCAGGAGGTTCCTTATCCATAGAGATATAGCTATAGTAACATAGAAGAATACTATACTAGTATTGAAAGGGTGGTAGGTATCGTAATTAAACTTGATAAGAGATATGCAAGATAAAGATGGTACAGGCTTACGCGCCTACATCCAGCCAGGACAACGCATCATTTGAAAGCTTCTATGAGGATGGGGAATCGGCAAAAAGTGAAGAAAAGTGACAGCTTTGTCGCAAAGTTGAAGCAATGAACGCGATATCAACTAAATGAAAGGTCACGCGCAGAATGAAAAGCAGATCAGAACGTACCCCACGTTCCTCACGCCCAAATGACGATAAACGTTCTCACAGGTATGGATGCACGCGAATAAGCTTCTCATCTGTTACTTCACTGTGTCTGAAAAGCACGCGCTTTTTGCTGTTTGAACGGTGAAGCATGTTTTCGAGGATGGCCAAGTAGTTAACGCCTCGCTTTCACGACTGATTCCGAAATCAGGCAGATCACTACTTCTTGAAAATTTACGACCCATCTCGCTCACGAGCTGCGTAGGTAAACTTTTTGAGTATGTTGTTCACCGTCGACTACAGCCACGTTTAGAAGCTAGCAATTTCTTTCCCAACACCAAGTTTGGCTTTCGCCGCAACCTATCGGCGAAGGATGTCCTCCTGCATGTTAAAGAGACTCAATTTTATCCCAAACGGCAGACATCGGAAACCAGAGCCGTTCTCGCATTATACATACAAAAGGCTTTCGACAATGTAGGTCACGACGCATTCTCAGGACATTAGCCACAACTGGCTGTGGTCGTAGGACCTGGCACTATGTCAAAGCTTTTTTGAAAATCGCCCCGCCGAGGTTAGATTAGGTACACTAACATCCGCCACTCTTTCCCTCCCAAACAGGGGCACACCCCAGGGAGCTGTCCTATCGCCACTCTTCAATGTAGTCTTGGCCCCATTGGCCAAAGAGCTCGCTGATAATCCTAAATTGCAGCATGCACTTTACGTCGATTATATGACTTTGTGGGTGTACCATGGCTTTATTGGAGAGGCACATGACGTTCTACAAACTGCCATCAACATCATCAAGCTGCATATTAGTACAATGGGCCTCCTTTGTTCGCCAGAAAAGTCAGAGTTACTTACAATTATAGCCCACATGCACGACCCAAGCATTGACCTGCACGTGCATCAACCTGTGCGAAGAGTACATAAAGTCAGGGTATGGGTCTACACATACAATCAAACTTAGACGCAAACTCCACCTTGAACATTCTTGATAAGCAGATAACGCAAATTTCAGGACTGGACTGCTGGATTGCGTCGCGCCATCATGGCTAACTGAAAAGGACACCATGCAAATTGTTGAACCTTTGGTGGTAAGTCACCTCGCTTATCATCTTCCATACCACCACCTCATTCAAAAGCAAACGGAATGGGCTAACAGTCTAATCAGGCGGGCGCATAAAACCGATGCTCACCAAAACTACTCTCCTCCTAGAGACTGGTCTGTATAATACAGTACAATAAATAATAGAGGCACATAGAAGCTATCAACTTGTGCACCTTTCTCGGACACCTATAGGGCGGAACCTTCTCCGAACCCTGAAGCTCGAAGCAAGCGACACGATGCGTAACAAAGAAGCATGGTCGCCTATTCTAATAAGGGTCGCGGCACACGTGCAAATCAGACCATTGGCACGCAACATGAATCCACAACGTCATCCGCGCCGACGAAAGGCACGTGCTGAATATTTATTACATACGGTGGTGCAAAATTGTGAAGACGTCCTCTATGTCGACGCTGCGGTAGACCCACTTGAACGAACGGCCACGGCTGCTGCTATGACAGAAGACGGGTGCATTAGCATTTCCGCGTCCGCTAAAACAGCACGCCCCGACGTGGCTGAGGGGGTTGCAATAGCCCTAGTAGTGGCGCATGCGGCCGCATATTCTACAACTACAGAAATTTGCTCTGATTCCCAGAGCGCTTATCGATACTTCTGTCAAGGCATTGCAACAAGGCAGTCTCATGCATACTGAGCAACATTCCTTCACGTCTCCTTCTGGCTGGAGGACCGCCAGGTGGCGCCGAGGAGTGCATACGCGTTCACATCGGCTCCGTCAATCATCGTACCTAGCAGCGGTTAAAATCATGTGACTACCGGTAAAACTACGGGAACTGTGCAGGAAGACGTCAGGTACACGCTGAACCCACCTTTTTGCACAAGCGATCCCGGTTTCCTCTGAGAAGTGAAGACCTTCGGCAGAGCATGCCAACCCGCCACGCCAAGCCTCGCGGCGAAGCGGAACGCGGAGTCCTGGCAGCCAGCTCTCGGCCTACGCGTCGCGCTGCACCTGCCCGAACCCCAACGGACAACGACCCGGAACTAGCCCAGGCACTTATGGGCATGGATGACCAAGGCATAGAAACCCAAGTGAGCTCTGCGGTGGACGCCAACGAAGATTTCCTTTCACCTGACGAGGTGCTACAAGGGGAATCTACTAGCGACGCCGAGAACAAGGAAAAAGATTCTGCGGAGGAACGCGACGACGAAGCCAAGAATGGTCAGTGGCAGGTAGCAATGTCATTGCGACAGCGAAAACGTATCAGGAAACAAGAACGCGCAGCGAGTGATGACAGCTTTGCTCGAGGCGTAACTGAGAGCAACAGCTCCGGCGCTAGAACGCTTGCAGAAGAGTGACGCGGAAGAGCATCTAAAAGGGGCCGACGACGAACGCGCGCGGCGCCGCTGCCCAAAAATGATATGAAGATTATCATGTGGCCTAGACCAGGGTTAGTTGTGAAAGAACTGAAAGCATACCAGGTTGCGCGAGCGATAGAACATGCGAGCGGTGACCCGGAGGCTTGTAACAGCCACAAATTTCTGCTTCGCCTTCGCAACGTATCAAACATAATTATTGCAAGCACTCCGTACGAAGATGTAGCAGAAAAGATCTTGAAGATAAAGACACTGGAGCTCAATGGCACCAACTATCCCGTAAACACCTACATATACACTCCTGCTGGATACTTGAAAGGAGTGGTACACGGATTAGAACGTGAAACGCCAGAAGCTGAACCCCTGAGCCATCTCCGAGTGCGCACTCAAGGAGTGACAATTGTTCAAGCCTGCATGCTCGGACAGTCACAAACTCCAGTAATCACGTTTGATGGACCAATACTGCCGCACTTCGTGTATTATTACGGTGGCGAAATGCCGTGCGTGGCCTTGCAGAGTTTACAGTACTGCCACACGGCAGTACTGTAAACTCTGCAAGAGCCAGGGACATAGGACGGATGTTTGTCCCGCACCAATGACAAAAGCGTGCAGCAACTGTCGCCTAAGACACCCACCTGATGACCACACTTGCGATCCGGAATGTGCCCTGTGCGGCGGATGCCATCCCACGGTGGCATCGGAGTGCACCAAAAAACTCAAACGCGTCCCTCAAAAGGGCCGGTCGCTGCTGTCGCACCAACACCAGTACACCACAATCCGCTGGCATACTCAAGAGACGCTGGTTCAGCACGGACCGCGAGGACTCTGCACCGCCAGGTGGGGCCCGTTCCAGTTCCCGATCCAGGTCTTGATCTACATCCCGATCCAGGTCCGGCTCTCGAGACTGATCCAACTCCAGAAATGGTGGCCACAAGCAGGCCCAAGCAAAGCAACAACCGCACAAGGGCAAGAAGGCGCAGAAAAAGGAAGCGAAGAACCAGGTGAGCTGGCCAGCAAAATCCTCCCTACACTCACACTAAACACCACAACTCACGCGCTTAGAACGTGAGTTAGAGATAACGCGGGTGAGAATAGGTTGCCTAGAACGCAAAAATAGGGAACTAAAAAAACAACAAACGCAGCACTCACAACAAAACTCCATACCCGCCCAGGGTGGCCAGAAATTGCAGACGCGACCGAATGCGGGAGGCGACTCAATGATTACGTCGTCGATGCTGAAAGAAACATTAAAAGAAGTTATACCGACAGTTATAGAGCAAGTAATGATAAACGTAGATAGAAAGCTCGAGATTCTGGACAAGAAAATCCAGGCACAACACGTCGAATTCACGAAAGCCTTGCGAAAGCATGGCACAGGCATCAACATCAGAGAACTAGCTGAGAAAATTTACAACAAGACCGGATTGTCGGTCATGAACAAGAAGACGCATAATGGCTAATCATCAAACGCAGCGGCCAGAAAAGTGCGAAATATGGCAGTGGAACTGCCGTGGTTTCCGGCGGAAAAGAGGGCAACTGTTGCAGCTGGTGGCGTCGCAACAAAAGCCACCTGCTGTCATAGCGTTCCAGGAAGCCGGAACACAACCAAAATTACGGGGCTACGAAACTTATAGTACCGGGGACGCAGAATGGAAAGTTGCTACATTAGTCGATAACTCAATTACAGCAATATGTCATCAGCCCATTGAAGAGGCGGATGTCCTGCATAATGTCACGGCTAGAGGCCGGGAAAGAAGACAGAGGACGATGAAGTGATGAGCGTGGACAGTACCCATGGTTCCTCCGAGGAAGAAGAAGTCGAAGCGGCTGCTGAGCACGTGTCCCCCCTCCCCTAAACCTGTATCTACACAGAGGTGGTCAGACAACATCACCCCTCTGCGCATTCTGCGGAGAAATGGAATCACTAGATCATTATTTTTTGTATTGTCGCCGCTACGATATAATTAGAAAAAGGTTACTAATTATGCCATTTCGGAAAATAGGCCTTAGATTGACGGCGGAAACGGCGCTAAGCTTTGGTGCCTCAGTTTTGGGACATTGCCACAGGGATGCTTTCAATGCCGTTTGCGATTATATTCAGGCAACAAAGCGTATACCTTTGTGATCTTCAATCAAAAAAAATTATTTATTACTCCCCAGGGCAGAGTGAAGTAAACGCAGCTGAGTAGTAATCATAACACATCAAATCTCAAAATTGCTCAACTTGATTTTTTTCCGTTTGCTCTTTTTATGTTGTTCTTATTTTTACTTTAGTCTTATTATAATACCAATTCATTACACAAAGTTAAATTATCACAGAAAAACTGCACTACACCTTCTTGGCCAATCCCCCTGAGTGGGTATGAGCCATAATCCCAGGGAAACAAAACAAAAGAAAAAAAGCACAAGCCAAATGGAAGTACCTTAAATTCAAAAAGGCCATCAGGTGTCACGAAAGCTGTTTTCTCCCGGTCTCTTTCATCGACTTCTATCTGCCAATACCCACTCCTTAGATCCATCGACGAAAAACAACGCGCGTGGCGTAGTCGATCGAGTGAATCGTCGATACGTGGAAGTGGGTAGAGATCTTTTTTTTGTCACCTGATTCAGCTTGCGGTAATCCACGCAGAAACGTAAGGTGCCGTCTTTTTTCTTCACTAATACAACCGGCGAAGCCCAAGGGCTTTTCGACGGCTGAATAACGTCCTCTTCAAGCATCTGTCGCACCTGCTTTTCGATGGCTTCACGTTCTCGCGGAGCTACCCGGTACGGGTTTTGCCTGATGGGTCTGGTCATGTCGTCCGTTATAATTCGATGTTTCGTCAGTGGCGTTTGACGGACCCAGGAAATCGAAGAGAAACAATCTTCAAACTTGTTAATAAGCTGCATGATACTTTGCTTCTGCGCCAGCAGCAAACTTGGGCCAATATCAACAGATAGAGGTGCGAGGGTCAGATCAGTTGAATTATCTTTTTCAAGAGTTAGGCAGTCTGTCATCTCGGCGAGCTCTTCCACGTACGCGACTGCCATTCCCCTCGTTAGATGTCGGCGTTCAGAGCTGAAGTTCGTAACAAGAACGTGCGTGTGTCCGCATTTTATGCTTACGACGCCTCTTGCGATAGATAAACCATGGCTGAATAGCAGTGTTGGAATTTGCTCGGCGATGTTTTCAGAATCGCTCGACGTGTCACATGTCACAGCCACGGTGACATGTGACACTCGACCGCGGTGGGATGGTCCCGTCGTCTTCGAAAACGCGCAAAGGCTGACGTCGCTGGTCTGTACAGGGCACATCCGAAACTTGATCTGGGGCTGTCCAAATTGTAACCGATCTCTCAGGAATGTTGATAACGGCACCGTATTCACGCAAGAAGTCCATGCCCAAGATCAGGTCTTTGCAGCACTCCGGTAAAATTACGAAAGTAGCGACAAAATCTGAACTGCCGATATTAATTCGAGCTGTACATTTGCCCGTTGGCGTCACCAATTGACCTGCTGTGGTTCTTATGTTTGGGCCCGTCCATATTGTTCTTACTTTCTTTAGGCAGTCGGCGAGTTTACGGCTGATAATAGAGAAGTCCGCACCAGTATCTACCAGTGCTGTTATTGGGCGTCCGTGTATACAAATGTCTAGATTGGCGCTTACGATTTCCGTTTATGTCGGTGACGTCGTATCGTCCTTGGTATCGTGCGTCGTACGATGCGCGGTATCATTCGTCGTATCGCGTCGTAGAGAAGATGTTGGGGGTGTGATAGCATCTCGATGGGTGGCAACCTTCCCCCCAATAGTCGCAGCTGTTAGTTTCCCCGACGAGGGCTAGGAGATCTGCCCCGGACCACCTCGGAGTAACTGCGCTGCGGCGGCGAGCTCGGTGCAGGTGAAGGAGAGCGGGGTCGACGATACGGCACTTCGGGTTGCTGTGCTTGCGGGCCTGCACTGCTGTCACGGCGGTTATCGAAATAGGCACGAGGGGAGGTTTGTAAAAAGTTGTGATGTCTACGGTCATGGTATGGGCAATTGCGGAAAATATGACCGGCTTCTCCGCAATGAAAGCAAAATGGTCGACGGTCGACGGTGTGCCACAAGTCTGTCTTACGGATGAATGGTCGACTGGTGGGCATACCTTGCAACCTAGATGCAGATGTCGGCGCAGTGTACATTGGCGCCGTTTGCATAGGCACGTTGGACTGTGGATACGACTGCGGCGGATTGGGAGCTGGGGCCCACGGCTCGTTATAAGGCCCTTGGCTCACGTCACGATAAGCCAGTGGTGACGAGTTGTACGACACTGGAGTGGGTCGACGGACAGCTGATGCGTAGCTTACAGACCGCTGGTCTGAGAGCGATTCGGGCAACGAAAATGCCTGGCGGAGTTCTTGCCACACAACTTCTGCAACGCAAGCTACGGTATTTTCTTGCGGAGTCACAAGGAGGTTTCGGATCTCCTCCCGAATGACCTCACGAATAAGTTCGCGCAGAGAACACTCACTACCGGCACTCAAAGCAGAGAGGCTGGGAGATGTTTTGTGTGGTTGGTCATGGTATCGGCGCCGTTGCTGTAGTGCTCGCTCGATTGTTGTAGCCTCTTTGACGAATTCCACTACGCTTGTTGGTGGGTTGCGTAGGAGACCGGCAAACAGCTCTTCCTTGACGCCCCTCATCAGATGTCGGAGTTTTTTGCCTTCAGGCATCTCGGGGTCGGCCCGGTGAAATAGGCGGGCCATGTCTTCCGCAAACATGGCGACGCTCTCGTTTGGTTTCTGTACGACACTCTCGTTTGGTTCCCGGCCTTTAGCCATGACAATATCATAACAGAAATAACCTACAAAGGGAGCCATGGAAAGAGCGCCTTCATACTTAATATCTATAGTCCTCCAAGACAAAAGAGAAACGTTCGACAACCTCTTTCAAGAGACAGCAAAACTGGCGAAGCAGAATCCATCAATCATAGTTGGGGACTTTAATGCCAGGCATGCAAGCTGAGGATATAAGATGCAAGACACCAAAGGCAAGGATATCGCAAGACAAATAGAGAAACTGGAAATGACTCTGTTAACTGACCCTGCAATACCAACGAGGATAGGCAACAGCGTATCCATGGACACAAGGCCAGACTTGACGATAGTACAAAACTGCCATGGCGTGGACTGGTACAACACCCTTGAAACCGGGGCAGTGATCATTACATATTAAGCACCACAATCCGCACTGCCCGAATCCGCAAACACATTGGCACGGCCAAAATTACAAACTCGCATGCATATAGAAAACGCTAAAAGCGCACGTGACCGCCATAGACGACTTGGACGAGTGGTGCAAAGTAATTCGAAATGAAACGCAAATGCACACCAAAACCGTCGCCAGAACAGATGATACCCCTGAAGTAGACGCTCACCTTCTCCACCTGTGGGAAGCAAGAAGAAACCTCACTAAAAGATGGAAAAGGGAAAAGCGAAATAAGAAACTCAAAGTGAAAATTGAAGAAGTAACGCAGCAAGCCGAACAGTACGCTAATCAACTCGCGACAGCCAACTGGGAACAATTTTGCGATTCACTAAATGGAACCCTAGGAACAGCAAAGACATGGAATATCTGGAATATCCTAAGAGCCATGATTGACCCTCTGAAAACTAAACGCGAAGGACAAAAATCTCTAGAAAGATTATTCACACATATCCAGGCACACAAGATGACCTCCTTCAAGACATTTATATTAAGTGTTTCGGCGCCCGAGCCATCAAAGCCACTTACCAGGCTAAATACACTGGGCTCCCAAACTCAGAACTGGATGCACCTTTCACGCATGCCGAGGTCAGAGCGGCAATCGTCAGCATGAAACGCAACACAGCGCCTGGGGCGGATCAAATCACCAATGCCATGATTCTCAACATGAATGACGAAGCCATAACAGCGCTTCTAAACTTCATTAAGAAACACTGGGTGAATGGAACTATACCTCAGCGATGGAAGCATGCTGTAATAATTATGATACCCAAACCAGGAAAGAAATTGGCAATTGAAAACCTCAGGCCAATCTCTCTTACCTCGTGCTTAGGCAAAGTGTTTGAGAGATTAATAAATACCAGACTTCAACAGCACCTTGAACAAAATAACTTGTTGCCAAACACCATGTTTGGTTTCCGCTCGAACCTTTCGACACAGGACATCCTTCAGCTTTTAAAGGAGGAAGTACTAACAAATGTTCCAAAAGCAGGAGAAAACATTGTCATGGCCATCGACATAAAAGGCGCTTTCGACAACGTAAGCCATAAGGCCATATTAGATGGGCTAGCAGCGACAAACTATGGTCAAAGGACGTACAAATGTGTACAGAACTTCCTTACTAAAAGAACCGCTGTTATCATATTAGGAGAAGACGAATCAAATGTCTTCCACCCACCGAGCAAAGGCACACCACAAGGCGCTGTGATCTCGCCTACGCTTTTCAACATAGCCGTGATTGGTCTGGCCAAAAAACTGGAAGGTATTCCCGACATCTGACACTCCTTCTATGCGGATGACATCACTATATGGACAACCCAGGGTAGCTTGGCAGAAAAAGAAGAGCGGCTTCAACTGGCAGCTAAAACCATCGAAGATTACACTAAAGAAAGGAGACTTCAGTGCTCAGCAGACAAATCGGAACTCATTCGGTTCTCCAAGAGTAAAAAACAAAGGACAGACCCGAGCCTCCGCCTTGAGGTCAAGCTAGACGGCAATATTATTCGAGAGAAAACAACCGTTCGAATCTTAGGGATGTGGTTACAGTCCAATCAGCGATGTCTCCACACACTGAATATGCTTAAACGAACAGCTCAACAAATTGTTCGTATGATAGTTAGAATAACGAACAATCGTGCTTGACTGAAAGAACAAGACGTGCTTCGTTTGGTAAAGAGCTTAGTCATCAGCATACTAACATACTCGCTACCCTACCACAACATGAATAGAGAGGAAAAAGAAAAAGCAGACAAAATAATAAGGATGGCGTATAAAGCAGCTCTGCGACTACCACAAAGCACATCAACTGCGAAGCTATTAGCGCTTGGACTTCACAATACATTTGATGAGTGGGCTGAGGCACAAGTAACCTCCCAGATAAACCGCCTGCTACAGACGCCAACCAGCAGAAAACTTCTTCAGAGGATCGGCCTCGGTGAACAAGTACAGGCACATGGAAGAGCTAAGGAATTGTCGTGCTCAGTCAGAGCCTGGTACAAAATATGCCCCCTACCGAAGAACATGGACCCAGTTTTACATGCTGGAAGACGTAAAGCAAGAGCCGCTTGCATAGATAAAAAGACAAAATATTTGAATACGGCGAGGTTTACTGACGCTGCACCATATCAGGCAAATGCAAAGAACATGGTGGCCGTGGTCACAGACCGAAAAGGAAACGTCACAAGTTGTGCCTCCATAGCCCAAGCCTCTATCACAGAAGCGGAGGAGATAGCGATCGCGCTTGCAATCAAGGAGGGCAGGGAGCGAAAAGCCCCAATGACAATAATCACAGATTCAAAGGCTGCATGTAGAAATTACGAAAAAGGTAGAATATGTATGAAGGCCTTCCACATTCTAACCAAAGCTCGTAAGGACTTCCCAGTTGAATACACCCAAACCATTATCTGGGCGCCAGGGCACGAGGGCGTCACCGGGAACCATTTTGCGGATGAGGCGGCTCGAGGCATCACAAATTACCGAGCTTCCTTGCACACTGCAATAGAGGATCCAACGCCCCTAGACCCTAACTTTGGTACAATCCTTCAGTATTACAGGGACAATAGAAAAGAGTATCCAGCACCGTATAAGAAATTCACAGCAATGGAATCGGTGGCATTACGCAGAATCCAAACAAACACAGACGAACTTACACAGGCTGCATGTATTCTACACCACAGCATACAAAATTATATGTCCGTGGTGTGTCGCTGGACTTCATAAATAAAGTTATTCTTCTTCTTCTTGGTGTGGGGCCACACGAACTCTGTTTCACATCACGTGGGAGTGTACGCATCACGATGAAGAACACCCCAACATGAACAACACAAAGGAACAATGGGAGGCGCTGCTGTCCAGCTCGGCCATTGTTGATCAGCGCTGGCTGGTCCAACGGGTTGAGATGATGACTAGGGCCAGCGGAGCCCTGGAATAGGGGCCCGACCATTTGGAATGCTCCGCGTTATGCGCAAATAAAGTTTTCTCTCTCTCTCCTTCTGGCGACTATCATGTGGGTGCCTGGCCATGAGTATATCCCCGGGAATGAGCGCGTTCATGCGCATATCCAAGGTCTTTCTATGCGGACCCTGGTGGCTCGCTCACCCAAACTCGTGAAAAAACAAGAGAGAATACGCACGTGCCATGAGATAACGGGATATTACCGAAACGGCATACGTGATTTCCCTGCCCCACACTCGTCTCTCACCCCTAATCAGAGTTTATTTTGGTGCAAGCTGCAGACAAAAGCATTATTTCTTCCTATTTGGCTCACCTATTTTACCCTACTCTTCTCAACCACATTGCACCACCTGTGGGGCACCACCTGTGGGGCACCACCTGTGGGGCACCACGGGCTGATCTTTTCCACTGCTTGTGGAGCTGCCCAAAGCCCGTGGTGGTAGACCCTATTCATAACCTTTCACTTTCCTCGTGGGAGGCTGCTCTTCGGGTCACTGGTTCGGACGACCAGTTGTGGCTGGTGCACCGGGCCTACCTAGAGATGTCGGCCAGGGGGCTCCCAGACGTATAGGGGCCAAACCACATTTACTTTATTTTGTTTGTTTTTTTTTAAATAAAGTTGTACCCTTCTCCTCCTCGCTTTCACGACGCAGAGGTGCCACGTTCGATTGCGCGCACCGGAGTGTATTTCTGTTAAATGCGAAGCATTTCTTAGCGAACTTCGGCGAGTTTGAGCGTATCTATCTATCTATCTATCTATCTATCATCTATCTATCTATCTATCATCTATCTATCTATCTATCTATCTGTGTATAGTGGGGGCTGCATTTCCGATGGAGGCGGAAATGTTGTAGGCCCGTGTGCTCAGATTTGGGTGCACGTTAAAGAACCCCAGGTGGTCGAAATTTCCGGAGTCCTCCACTACGGCGTCTCTCATAATCATATGGTGGTTTTGGGACGTTAAACCCCACATATCATATCATCTATCTATCTATCTATCTATCTATCTATCTATCTATCTATCTAGCTAGCTAGCTAGCTAGCTATCTATCTACCTATCTATTCATCTATCTATCTAGCCGCCTACAACTTTTAGCTCTCCTGGCCACTTCGACAATGGTATCGATACCAACTTCGTATGGCATAATGTGACTGTAAGGAGAACATATTTCACTATTCATAACAAGAAAATAATGGCATTTATGTCATGAATCTTATGAGTTACATTTCATGGTCCTGCAGCTCTTGTGGTGGTTTCGTTCACATGGCATGTTGCATAACTGGTATGGTAGGGCATGATTGCATGGCAAACACAAGCCACAGACCCTAACATGAAAATCATGACATGCGTGTCATGTAACATGACTAAATGCCACGCTCATGATGCACTGGCGGCCGTTTCACTAGCGTCACATATACCAAATTTGGTATTACAGTACATGATTGGATGACGAAGAAATGTATGTATTGTGCAAACATGGTAATCATGACATGCGTGTGATGTAACAACATGACTACATGCCACGCTCATGATGCGCTGGCGGCCGTTTCGATAATTTCACTTATACCAAATTTAGTAATACGGGATATGAATGGATGACGAAGGTATGATACTGGTGCAAACATAATAAACATGAGATGCGTGTTATGTGCTACATGACTACAGGCTACGCTCATGATGCGCTCGTGGTCGTTTCGCTAGCTTCACATGTACCAAACTTGGTATTACGTGACGCGAACGGACGACATAGGTAAATGACACATCCAAACATGATAATCATGACATGCGTGTCTTGTAACAACATGACTACATGCCACGCTCACGATGCGCTCGCGGCAGTTTCGCTAGCTTCACATATGCTAATTTTGGTATTACTTGACGCCAATGAATGACGAAGGTATATGACTAATGCAAATATGATAATAATGAGATGCGTGTCCTGTGAGAACATGACTACACACCACAGTCAAGGCGCCAATACATTTCGACGTGATGTGGTGCGCGTGCTCGTTGGCGTTCATTTCGTCGCGTCCGTGACGCCGGCGTTGCCACGCCAGGCGCCGGTTCTGCCATATACTTGCAGGTGCGTGGCTCGCTGCGTTGCTTTGACGCATGCGCGTTTCAGCGCGTCCAGCGTCCTTCCGTCATGAAAAGAGGGAGAGGCACTGTAGTCTGGGTAACGCATCAGCGCGAAATGCAGCATGTCGCATTTCGCGCCAGTTGCCGTTGCGCCGCGCCGACGGACGCTGGTCGCGCCTACTATACAGCGCTCGCGTTTTGCTAACGTGGCGTCGCTGTGGCCAGCGTGCGCGCTCCTCAACGCTACATTGAAGTATATTGGATGTATAAATAAAGTTGTTTCCATCCATTCATCCAGCCCGTCATGGTGCGCTTGTGGCCGTTTTGCTAGTTCCACATATACCAAATTTGGTGTTATGTGACGTCAATGGATGACGAAATATATTACTGGTGCAAACATCATAATCCAGACACGCGTGTCATGTAAGAACATGACAACATACCACGGTTGTAGCGTGCGCACGGCCGTTCGCTAGCTGCACATATATACTAACTTTGGTATCAGGTGAAATGAATAGATGAAGGTAAATGACACGTCCAAACATGATAATCATGACAAGGAAGTCATGTATGGCATCATTTACCTCCAACTAGAAACGTTGTGCTGATTTTAAAGTGACACATCAACATTTCCCAATTGTGCTTTGCATATCATCGATACCCACTGTACGTGGGATCTGCCATTTTTTTCTTACAACAATTGAAAAAAAAATACGCCTGTTTTTCTCTCGAAAGAACGAATTATCAGTTTATAGAAATAGCATTATAGTATTAAGTAAGAAACACTTAACGTTTTGTCTTCTGCCGTGCTAGTGCGTCTGTTCAACTGGTCTGTCCCAAACGCACCTCGAGTTCTGTTGTGAAATAGAGTCAGCGGAGAGTGAAAGAGCAAAAGAGTTAACTTTAATAAAGGTCCTGAAGGGGACTGGGCACCCCTTACGGGGGCCAGCCCGGTGGCTCCGCCCATGTGGGGACTTGGAGTCGGAGCTCGCCAGCCATCTTTTGGGCCTTCTGGACGGCCTGGTGTTGGAGGGCCCTGTCGGGGCTCCTGAGGTGGTTGAACCAGTCGTCCTCGGTGGCAGGGGACCCGAAGCTAGCATTTAGCACGGGACACTGCCACAGCATGTGACTTAAATCGCACCTCGAATTTTGGCATTTGGGGCATTCTTGCCTTATATCTGGTAGGTATTTGCTGCAGATATAGGGGCTGGGGTAACTGTGCGTTTGCAGCAGTCGAAGCGTCAATTGTTGTGCTTTATTTGGTGCTGAGTGAGGTGAGGGGAATTCCTTTCTAAATAACTTATAGTGCGAGCAAATTTCATGATATGATAGGAGTGGCTCCCGGTGCGTGTTGGTGTCCCCGGTAAGTGAGCTGGACCGCGACCCCCCGCGGCACGTAAGATCACGCGCGAGGTTATGGGCCAGCTCATTACCGTTGGGGACCCCTGGTTGAACGTTGATCCCTTCATGACCAGGGAACCAGTGGATATACTTGTCTACAGTTATCTGAACAGATGCTAGAACTCTTAATGCCGCCTAGCAAAGTGTACCGCGGCGGTATGCCAGTGCAGCGGGTTTAGAGTCGGTAAATACTGTGTCGCGCTGAGGGAGTGCTAGAGCAAGGGCAATGACCACTTGTTCAGCCTCGCAGGCTTTCTGTGTTTTTACGGTAAGAGCATTAAGAGCTTTTCCGTCTGGGGCGACCGCCACAGCTGCAAAGTAGGGTTTGTCCACGTATTTAGCGGCGTCTACGAGAACCACGTCTGTCGCGTGTAGGTTGGCCGCTTTTAGTGAGGATTGAGCTCGTGCCCTTCTTCGAGCCTGATTGTGCACCGGGTGCATGTTCCTGTGAAAGGGTAGCACTGTGATTTTAGCGTGAAGGTGTTGCGGTAATGGTTCTGGTTCGTTGACTTGAGTTGGGATAGGAAGACCTATGTGTGAGAGGAGTTCCTGACCCGCAGCTCTCGAAAACAGGCGTATGAGTTGGGACATTCTTTGTGCTTCGATGATTTTTGGAACGTGTTATGTACCCCAAGGGATAGCAGGCGATGCGTGCTTGTGGACATGGGTAGACCAAGTACTCGTTTTGTGCATTTTCGGATGAGGTTGTCTACTTTAGTTTCATCGCCTTTGCTCCACGGGTGAGCTCAGGCAACGTAGTGAACGTGGCACATTAAGAACGCATGAAAGATGCGTAGTAAGCTTTTTTCTGTGAGTCCTGCGTGTCTATTAGTGACGCGTCGGGCGAGGTGCATGACTGCCTCAGCTTTTTTGGTGATGGTTAAGTCGTTTTCGCCATTCTCCTGTAGGGTAACGCCCAGAATTCGAACCGACGACACTATCGGGATAACCGAGCCATCCATTGTGGAGAGGTGTATGGTAGGTTCGGCTTTGGTGCGGCCGTACTGTGGTGGCAGAAGCAGCAACTCGGACTTAGATGCCGATAGTTTGAGGCCCGTGGGCTTTAAGATTGTTTGTACTGCAGTGACTGCTTCCTGAAGGCTCGCTTCGATTTGTCTATCGCTTCCTCCAGTACGCCAAATAGTAATATCGTCGGCGTAGAGCGCGTGTTCTACGCCTTCGATGTGTCTCAGCTTTTGCGAAAGTTGCCTGAGGGCTAAATTGAAAAGAAACGGTGAGGGCACCGACCCTTGCGGCGTGCCGCGCGGGCCTAGGTTGTAGGTGTGTGACTTGAGATCCCCAACTTTAAGTGTGGCCGTTATGGCTCCTAGGAAAGAGCGGACGTATACGTAGAAGCGGCGGCCTAAGCCTGCCTCCTGAATCTCGTGTAGTATATGAGCGTGGCTTATGGTATCAAAAGCTTTCTCTAAGTCAAGAGCTACGATCGCTCTGAGGTCTTTGCTCCTTGCTCTAAGTAACGTCTCCTGCAGCATGAGAAGTACGTCCTGCGTGGCCATAGCTGGCCTGAACCCTACTTGATTGAATGGGAAGAGGTGTTTTCGCTCTGAATATTTTGTGACTCGACGGAGAATGACGTGCTCTATGACCTTACCCACACAGGATATGAGGGAGATGGGTCGTAGAGAGTCGAGTTCCAGGGGTTTGTTCAGCTTGGGAATGAGTATGACGGTCGCGGCCCTCCATTCTGGCGGGACGCTCCCTTGCTCCCAAACCTCATTCATGTGGGTGGCTAGTGATTCAATGTCATGGTCAGCCAGGTTGCGGAGTAGCTGGTTGGTGACTACGTCAGGACCCGGGGCTGACTTAGTTTTGAGCTCTGCTATTACCGCGCGTATTTCAGCGCTAGTTACAGCCTGCTCAAATGGGTCGTCTGTGGCCCCCGCGTAAGGTGGATAGTCTTCATGTGAGGTAGGTTCTGTGCATAGATACCGGGCTGCTGTAGCATCTAAAATCTGCGCGTCGGTAAGTTGCTGCCCTCGCGCTTTGTTTAACAGTCTATCTAGAGTTAGTCGTTGCTCTGACTTGGTGGGCTTGTCGCCGAGCAGATGCCTGAGAAGGTCCCATTTTAGACCCTTTCTCATGCGTGCGTCAAGCGAATTACACACCTCATTCCACTGATTGCGTGCTAGTGTGTGACTGTACTCTTCGATTTGTCGGTTGAGCAATGCAATTCTTTTTCGTAGTCTACGATTGAGTTTATGCATTCTCCATCTTTCTTGAAGACTTTTGTGAGCCTCCAGGAGATGTGCGAGGTGGCTGTCCATGTGGTCTATGTTGCGTGTTGTAGAAATATTTTTGGTAGCTTGTTTTACGTCCCGCTGTAGTCTCGCAAAGATTTCAGAGAGTGAAGAGTAATGGTTGGTGTCTTGTTTGCGTATTTGCCTAAAGAAGTTCCAGTCTAGTACTTTAAAGTCTGTGGGCTCGAGGCTGCCTATATTGACTGTTGTGCTACAGATAAAGTGATCGCTACCAAGGTTAGCTTGCAGATTAAACCATGTGGGATTCGAAACGTTGCGTATTAGGGTCAGGTCAGGGGATGAGTCCCGTGACACTGAGTTACCTATGTGTGGGGGGGTAGAGAGGTCGTTAAGTAACATGAGATTGTGTTGAGTGATGTGTGTTTGTAAGTGGCGTCCTTTCTGTGTTGTGCGATTGTAACCCCATTCTACATGGGGGGCGTTGAAGTCCCCCGCGATGATGAGGGGATGGTTGCCTGCTATCTGCGTCGCTTTAGTTAGTAGTGTGGTGAATGTTTCTGTGCTGTGTGAAGGTGAACTGTACACGTTAAGGATGAATACCGATTGCTTAATGTGAGCGTTGGGGATGATCTCTATCATCTGATGCTCTATTTTGAGGTCTGGGCGTACTGCATGTGTCGTGTAAGCATAAGGCTTAGCCACACAGGCGGCTATTCCTCGAGCTTTGTTCCCACAGACGGCCTCGACTCTGTATCCGCGAAGAGCGAATCGGTCGATACGCGTTTCCTGCAGGAGAATGATGGCCGGTCGTTGGGTCATAGAGCCAATGAATTGTTGTAACGTTTCTCTCCGCGTACGGAGGGTACTTGCGTTCCATTGCCAAATTGTGAATGATTGTGACGACGCCATTTTAAGGTCTAGGTATTAGCCCAGCGCGCTTACTGCGTGCCAGGTCCTCCTCCAACACCTTAGTCCTCGCGTCCATTTGTGCTGGCCATGCAGCCAACTCGATAAGTTGTTTCTGCATGCTCTCTAGTTAAGCGTTGAAAGCGCTATAGTCAGCCGTGGTCTCTGCGCGGTACTGCTCTAGTATCACGTATATATTGGCTGTAAACCGGTCAAATTCGGATTGCTCTTCGGCCTGGAGCATCGGGCCTGCCCGTTTCTTAGCGCCGCGTATCGAGACGGGGCCGCTGATAATGCTACCCTCGCACGATTCGGGGGCCTTTTGTTTTGCTAGCTCTTCTTTAAGCGATTGGATTTCTTTAGCCTGCTCCGCATACATGCGTTTTAACTGTGATAGTTCTGGGTCAGGTTGCTGTGGCGAGTGTCCCTGACGCTGCGCTGCGTGGGCCTCACCTTTGCATGCCACCTTGTCGGCCCAGGTAGGCTGGTCAGTGGGAGTAGGATTACGGGGGCCTAGAGGAGGTCCTTGCGATTCGGTGGTCTTGGCAGGAACCGGGCTGGGTGCTGGGGTGGGTGTTTGCTGCTGGGCTTGCTTTCGTCGGCGACGGCGCTGACGAAGACGGCGCACCAGGTAAGGCAGCTAGTAGCGATGTCGGCATTCGCGGTCGCCTGTGCGGTGTGCTTCGCCGCATAAGGCACACACTGGTTTCTTGCACACGTGTGGGTTGTCCGTTGGCAAGTGACCGCAGTGGTCGCAGACCTTGGTTGAAGGAGTGGGGCACACGTCTTGGCGATGGCCCACTTGGCCGCAGGTACGGCAGGTGTCTATTTGGCGCTTGTACAACGTGCAGCGATAGATGACCTGGCCGCAGTAGACGTAGTTGGGCACTTTGAGCCCGTTGAAGATCAGAATCACAGTTCCGGTGTTCTTGATGCGACGCGCTCCCAGTAGGCTTGAGTTGCGCGGTTGGATTAGCATGCAGTTGAGTGCGGCGTCGTCAAAGTCAGTGTCGACGCCGCGAATCACGCCTCGGCTCGTGATACCGGCAGGTGAGAGGTAAGCCGTGACCGGGTGTCTCTGGTCGGTGAGAATTATCTCGGTTACTCGACTGTACGCTGCTGCATTAGTAGCACTAGGCGTACTGACGACAAAAATGCTTTGCATCGAGTTGGGACAAATAATGTCCTCCTCCGTTACCGACGGCGCTATAGCTGAGCTGCCATGGTTAGTGCGGCGAGAATCCTGTGCGGGCTGCAGGCTTGCACGTTGAGGCCGCCTCCCGGTCGCACGATGAGTCGATTGTGACTACGTGGCATCGCCGGCAGTCGGCTCGCAGCTGCGACGCGTCGTAGGGTAGCGTGAGGCGTCGCTGTCGCGCCTCGTTGCGTTCCATACTGGCGGGCTGCGTGTGACTTCGCGCGTGATTCTTGCCGTCTTTTTAGAACGGAGAACCATCCGTTTCCTTGTAATTCCTCAGGGGTGACGTCGTCTCCTTCCATGGCAATCTGCTGCGGCATCTCGCAGCTGGCGTGCGAGCGCCGTAGGCGGGGAGGCTCGCCTAACCTCGCCTAGGCTTAGCTCGCTGGTACAGCGAAAAGGCCTCTAAAATGATGAAAAACAAGCCCACCTTGGTGAACCAGGTGTAGAAATGTTCAGGTAAACTTCGCGGAAGAGGGTCCGTGCAGCTCAGGAAGATTCGAAGCCGTTGACCAGTCTGAATTGGCATTCGCAGCGGAGCGCGATGGGTGTGCGTCCGCACACCAGTCTGAGAGACGCTAGCTCCCAGCGGAGAGTGACGGTGCGTTAGCTTCGTCGTCGTTTTGCAGTAGATTTAAAACAAGTTTAGGCAAGACACACTGATGAAAGAACATGAATCCAAATTAATATCCTGCACTGGCATCAGACTCTATATCTAAGCGCCACGGTGAGTGTACGATGCTTCGTTTAAGCTGTCAAGTACGACACGTAAAGCTCCAACGTCGCAGAAAACTTTAGACCTAGTGCTCTTCAGCATGTTTGAACAACATAGGCACTGCTTCAGTGCTTTTTACCACATCCAACTACCCATGCTCCACGAAGAACGAACCTGAAACTATCGAAAAAAAGTCTGTAGACAGTTCGCTAACTACCCTATCTAATCTCAAGATTAGATAGGGTAGTTAGCGAAATCAAGAAAAATAAATAGACATGGACTGGAAAGGTATAGTACGTCGGCAGGATAACCGCTGGTCATTAAGGGTAACTGACATGATTCTAAGAGAAGGCAAGAGGTTGAAGCGGAGACAGAAAGTTAGATATAGGCCAATTAGATTAGGAAGTTTTCGGGTATAAATGGGCAGCAACAAGCACAGGACCAAGTTGATTCGCGGAACATGGAAGAGGCCTATGTCGTGCAGCGGCTGTAGTCAGGCTGAGGGTGATAATGATGTTTATGTCTGTCTGTATGTATGTATGTACATGCATACATACAGAATACGTTCTTTGACCGAGGCGATTATTCTAGCATAAATGAAAAACTGTAAAGTTGTCTACCGGTCTTCGAATGTTTGGCAGATGATAAGGATGCGCATGAATTGAGGCGTCTGTTCAAAAATAAGTTACTTGAACTCGTTGAGGTACATGTGCCAAGTGCGGATTCCTCCAAAATGAAAAAAATGAAGAAAGCCGTGGATGACGTCATGTCTGTTGTGGCTAATCAATAAGAGAAAGCGGTTATTCGCCAAATTCAAACGAGCTAAACGGACTATACCCACTATCAAAAGTTATTTCAGAAAAAGCAAGAATACAAAAAAGGTATAAAAAATTTCAGAGGCGTCTATTTCTAAAAAAATTGAACGACACGCTGAGAGCAAATGCTAAGCATTTCCGGCAGTATATCAATAGTTGCGGTTCTGAGAGTGTCGTTATGAATGAAATTGTTTATAATAACAAAACTATCACAGATGATGGAGAGAAGACGAATGGTTTGAACAACTATTTTAAATCTATCTTTTTTCCAATACAGGACTTTGCCTATTCGTTCGACACCAGTAGCATACCTCCAATGAACCCAATTGAGTTCAGCGTAAGTGGCATTGAAAAGCTATTAAAGCAAACAGACGAAACGAAAGCAACTGGCCCAGATTTGATTTCTTCGCGTATTCTTAGACAGTGTGCCAAACCAATCTCTGTTTACTTGCACATAATTTAAAAGCAATCTTTGAAATCAGGTCTCCTATCAGTTGATTGGAAAACTGCCCATGTTGTTCCAATTCACAAGAGGGGATCGAAAAAGTATGCTGGGAATTACAGACCAATCCCTCTAACATCAATAGTGTGCAAGGTAATGGAACACATTCTCTACACTGGAATAATGAAACACCTCACTGAAAGCAATAAATTAACTAATGTTCAACATGGGTTCCGAAAGGGGTTGTCGTGCCCCCCACAACTAGTTGAATTTTAACATGTTCTGGTATCCGCCATTGATTCAGGCGGGAAAACTGACTGCATCTTCTTAGATTTCCGCAAGGCATTCGACACGGTAACACATTCACTCCTTTGCAACTAACTTAAATTACTAAATATAGATTCTGCTGTCCTAAATTGGATTGAAAATTATTTGTGCCAGCGCCGCCAATGCGTCATCTTAAACGGCTAAAGCTCTGATTATGTTGATGTGACATAGGGAGTTCCACAGGGTTCAGATTTAGGGCCACTTTTATTTTCAGTTTACATAAATGATATTTCTGCAGGTATTTCATCACATATTAGATTGTTTGCAGACGATTGTGTTGTGTATAGTCAAGTAAAGAATGACAGAGACCTTACCCAACTGCAAACTGATTTGGAACGTGCTCAAGATTGGTTCTCTACGTGAAAAATGAACCTAAATCATAAAAAGTGTTTCCATGTCTCTTTTATAAAGAAGCGGAAACCTATGGAAACAGAGTATACTTAAACAATGAACGTCTAAAAAGAGCACATAGTTATAAATACCTAGGGGTAGTCTTGTCATCCGACTGCTTGTGGAATGCGCATGTAGATGGTGTGCTTTGTAAAGCTGGAAAGGCGCTGAACTTTATCCAACGTAATTTAAAAACTTTGGAACTAAACTTAAAAAGACAGCCTATTTAACATATATATGACCTATACTGGAATACGCTTGTGCCGTGTGGGATCCTTCGCAAGCCACATTGATTGATGAAATTGAAAAAAAAAATCAAAACTGGGCGGCCAGGTTTGTCTTGGGACGGTACAAGAGAGGGGAGAGCTGCACTCAGATGAAAAATGAGCTTCGGTGGGAACTGCTTTCCTCGCGTCGGAAAAAGCTGCGACTGAAGTTCTTTTTCAGATATATAATGATAAAACAGGACTTAATAAAGAAAAATACTTTAAGGAACCTCATTACCGTTCCCTCATTACCATGTTTTCAAAACAAGAGAATTACGCACTAGGACAAACCTTTTCGCGAATTCATTTTTTGTTAGAACTGTTAAAGAGTGGATTGTCTGCCGTGCAAGTGTGCTGTAAGAACGAGTAATTGTTTATGTCGTTTCTGTAACCCCCCCCCTGCCGTAGCGCCTTTGTGCAATGCGGGGTAACCTTTGAATAAAGAAAAAAATGTATGTATGTATGTATGTATGTACGTATTTTAAAATGAAAAGCCATTTTTATCCTTTAGAGTTACTTTTATTTTTATAATAATTTGGCAGATTTTTTCTAGTTCTTTTTCTTCTGAGCCATTGTAGTTTGGTTTGTTTTTTATTGCAGAAAATCAAGGTAACATTGCACAAAATATGTGCAGTAAAAAAGTTGTTTCATTTGCCAAGGTACAGTCATGAGCAAGAAGTTGAGTAAAGTCGAACCAACCAGCACACATTAGTTTATAGCATAGCTCCTCTACATGACATTCCTTACACACATTGCGATGGTCGAATATGTCGATTTCAACTAATCAATTTCAATAAGAAAGAACAAGCTCGCACCCGGGACTCTACATGCGTGTGATATTTCTGCATAATGTAATACCTCTTTGCAATTACAAATAAGGGCACAAACCTAGCCAAGCTGAAAACACCGATTTTGTTCATGTACCTCTCATCAGCACTAAAACTGTTGTTGGTAAAATAAACTTCGGTTTAGAAATGTCTCCAAAACAGAGTATCTCTATATGACGCAAATCGATTTGCCAGTTCAGCCTAGGACAATTGGGGGCCCTCCCAGCGGTACTCAATAGCCTGATGTAGTTCTTTATACCCATGACAGCGGCATTAAATTGAAGAGCGCCACATGACAGCTAGCGAAAGAGGAAACACAAAATAATCAGTAATCACTCCGTCTTCTCTCTCTGTCCCTGCCATTTTTTCTCTGCTGCGTGTAATGATTAGCACAAAACTAGGGCGAAAACTGGTCTGATAAAGGCAGCCAACTTGGCCGCAAGCAATTAGCTCGCTGCATGTCTTGATTTTGTTTTTCAAAACATCGTAATGAGTGACCGCCAGTCGACTACCCATGCAGTCACGTGAAATGTATGGTAATCCAGGTATAATCATGATGTTTTGGCACTGGGCACTGTTGTGATAACAGACGATGGAGGGGTAAAATACGAACTCTGAATTCTGTAAGTCATCAGGGAGCACGGCACATCGCTTTTGGGTTAAAAGCGCAGTAATAGAAGAGAGCGCAAAAGCCACCTTCACAAAAAAAAAAAGTACCCGCGGCAACACATTATCTTCGACCGTGTAACCTGTTGAAAAAAAAAACAAATATGCTTGAGGACACTGCAAATCGCACCCAGCACCTCCTATATGGACGCTGTAACTACTCGCCCACATCTGCAGTGCTTGAGATGAGATCTTGCCACTGCAGTATTTACCCCATAGCTAATATATCATCATTCCCTCGAACGATGCCAAAAGCAAAAGGTTTTTGGTGAGACTTGGTCGAGAATAGAAAAAGAACGCCAGGGCTGCGCGGAAGGCACAGCACAGTCACAGCGAAAGCTAGCAGAGTGGCCTTTCAGAGCCTTTTCAAAACACTCATTGAGTAACTACTGCAGGCACACTTGCTTGATACCCACTAATAATAAACTTTTGGGTAGTAGGCGAGCATTCGATACGCTATTTTTTGTCATTTTTTCTAAGAAGCGTAGTATCCGCTAAACACTTGCAAGGAATTTCATGCCAATTGTTCATGCTGTGGCTGACGACGATGAGGAATTAAGGCTAAAGTGCGGTGTGCCACTGTTAATAGGGGAACAATTAATAACAAGCTTTTGTGATGGATTGGAGCATTGGACGGCCTACTTGTTTTGCTCTTCGCATTGCGCGACGACTGGTTGTTTTTTTTTTGCTGTTTTCAAACACTTTATGTAAGTCATAATAACGTGATTTCTTTCCTGACATCAAACCTGCTTTTACAAGTTTGCCAACAAGGCACAAGCACCAGTGTATAACTCAGTGGTAGAATACTGGGCTCTCACCCAGCGGACACTAGTTTCGAGCCCCACTGTGTCCTTATTGCTAAGTTGTTTTTTTTTTAATTTTGCGCGATATGGTCACGGACATATACCGGTGGCAGCGGCGGTGGGCAACTGCGCGTGACCCGATATGTGATCTCATAACAGCTTTCGCTGTAAAGAGAATCAGAATGCGTTCGCCTAAGGTAACTATAGAAAGTAGAAACCATCAAGTGTGCCTGTATTACTGTGTACTTTATATCGGCTTATAACTGGCCAATCAACTACACACACACACATATATATATATATATATATATATATATATATATATATATATATATATATATATATATATATAGCTCGATATTCGCATATAAGGGCAGTCACACTTCATCTCGCTTTGTATATGGCTGTCGCTCCTATAAAACGCGTATATTCTGCATCTTCTTCTTCAAGAATTCGACGTTGCCTTTCGGGAAGTGTCCGTGATGTCTGCTGGGCCCGAAAATTGTCTTTATCGTCTCGATCACTTCGACTTCAGGCTTTCGCTGAGAGGAAACGGGAGGTCGCGCCGTCTCTGTCTTTTTTTTTGTTTTGTCATCCTCCTCGCTCGTGCAGTATAATGTCTCTTGACAGCAAGACTCATGAACGTCCCTTGCTTTATCTTTGCTCACGCAAGCACCGCAGGACGAAAAAATTCAGCAGACCCACGTACCTGGGAATCGACGTTATGCGAAGCATACGGAGGAAAGGTCACCGTGTTTCAATTTTTGTTATTGAGCGATACTTCATGAATTGGCGCTAAATATACGTGCAAACGTTGCACGCGCAGACATATGTGGAAGAGTTGCAGATGTTTATATAACCAGTTGTTTGCACTTGCGCAACGATGTCAACTGGAACATGCGTATTAGCAACACCAGAAGCTCATATGAAACGCTGATTCTCGCAAGTATATATGCTTGCCCTGGACGCAGCTACATAAATCAACTTCAGCGCATGACAACTAACCACAATCGACGTTAACGCCACGTGACGGCTGTATCAAAAGAGTACATACGTAATATCTATAATATTGGGTAGGCAGCACTGCAACCACTATTGACGTTTCACGAAGGTTAGCGTCTATATGAAAAGTAGTTTCGATAGTAGCTCTGTGGTAGAATGCTTGACTGCTACGCAGAATGTTCGGGTTTGATTCCTTCTGGCACCCTGAAATTTATTATTTGCATTCGTTGGGGGGTCAACGCTGCCTATATCATCATCATCATCATCATCATCATCATCATCATCATCATCAGCCTGACTACGTCCACTGCAGGACAAAGGCCTCTCTCATGTTCCGCCAGTTAACCCGGTCCTGTGCTTGCTGCTGCTAATTTATACCCGCAAACTTCTTAATCTCATCTGCCCACCTAACCTTCTGTCTCCCCCTAACCCGCTTCCCTTCTCTGGGAATCCAGTCAGTTACCCTTAATGACCAGCGGTTATCCTGTCTACGCACTACATGCCCTGCCCATGTCCATTTCTTCTTCTTGATTTCAGCTATGATATCCTTAACCCCCGTTTGTTCCCTAATCCACTCTGCTCTCTTCTTGTCTCTTAAGGTTACACCTACCATTTTTCTTTCCATTGCCCGCTGCGTCGTCCTCAATTTAAGCTGAACCCTCTTTGTAAGTCTCCAGGTTTCTGCTCCGTAGCTAAGTACCGGCAAGATACAGCTGTTATATACCTTCCTCTTGAGGAATAGTGGCAATCTACCTGTCATAATTTGAGAGTGCTTGCCGAATGTGCTCCACCCCATTCTTATTCTTCTAGTTACTTCAATCTCGTGGTTCGGCTCTGCGGTTATTACCTGCCCTAAGTAGACATAGTCTTTTACAACTTCAAGTGCACTATTACCTATCTCGAAGCGCTGCTGCTTGCCGAGGTTGTTGTACATTACTTTCGTTTTCTGCAGATTAATTTTAAGACCCACCTTTCTGCTCTCCTTGTCTAACTTCGTAATCATGAGTTGCAATTCGTCCCCCGAGTTACTCAGCAATGCAATGTCATCGGCGAAGTGCAGGTTACTAAGGTATTCTCCATTGACTCTTATCCCTAACTGTTCCCATTCTAGGCTTCTGAAAACCTCCTGTAAGCACGCGGTAAATAGCATTGGGGAAATTGTGTCCCCCTGCCTTACACCCTTCTTGATTGGTATTCTGTTGCTTTCTTTATGAAGCACTATGGTAGCACTTGATCCCCTGTAGATTTCTTCCAGAATGTTTACATATACTTCATCTACGCCCTGATTCCGCAGTGTTTGCATGACGGCTGATATTTCTACTGAATCAAACGCCTTCTCGTAATCTATGAAGGCTATGTATAGTGGTTGGTTATACTCTGAGCATTTCTCTATTACCTGATTGATAGTATGAATGTGGTCAATTGTTGAGTAGCCTGTTCGAAATCCTGCTTGTTCCTTTGGTTGATTGAATTCTAATGTTTTCTTTACTCTGTTAGCTATTACCTTTGTAAATAGCTTGTATACTACAGAGAGCAAGCCGATCGGCCTGTAATTCTTCAAGTCCTTGTCATCTCCTTTCTTATGTATTAAGATGATGTTAGCGTTCTTCCAAGACTCTGGTACTCTTCCCGTCAGGAGACACCTCGCAAACAGGGTGGCTCGTTTTTCTAACACAATCTGTCCTCCATCTTTCAGCAGATCTGATGTTACCTGATCCGCACCAGCAGCTTTGCCCCTTTGCATGCTCTCCAAAGCTTTTCTGACTTCTTCTATCATTACTGGTGGGGTGTAATCTGGGTTACTGCATGCTAGTTCTCATAGTATTAAGGTCGTGGTTGTCTCGGCTACTGTACAGATCTCTGTAAAACTCCTCCGCTATTTTAACTATCCTATCCATATTGGTAGTTATTGTGCCTTCTTTGTCCCTTAGTGCATACGTCCGACTTTTGCCTATCCCAAGTTTCCTCTTCAATGCTTTGACACTTCCTCCGTTTTTCAGAGCGTGTTCAATTCTCTCCATGTTATACCTTCTTACATCGCATACCTTACGTGTATTAATCAACTTCGAAAGCTCTGCCAGTTCTATTTTGTCTGTTGTACTTGACACTTTCATGATTTGACGCTTCTTAATTAGGTTCTTCATTTCCTGGGAAAGCTTGCCAGTGTCCTGTTTAACTACCCTGCCTCCAACTTCCACTGCACACTCCGTAATGATACTCGTCAGATTATCATTCATTGTATCTACGCTAAGGTTGGTTTCCTCACTAAAAGCCGAGTACCTGTTGTGCAGCGACACTCTGAATTCCTGTACTTTCTCTCTCAGTGCTAGCTGATTGATTGGCTTCTTGCGTATCAGTTTCTGTCGTTCCTTCTTCAAGTGCTGCCTATATAGGTTTGTCTTAACACTGACATTTATTCTACGCCTCCATTGGGTCGCCGCTACCGATATCGGGTATTGCTTAACGTCCACGTGTTAAAAAAGTGTGTGCTCGTTATTCCTGGGTAGATACTAAGGGTCAATCACCTGTGGCACAAACCCACATATTGGCACAAACCCACAAACCCACTGTCTGGCGGGAAGGGTTTGACGACGTACGCGGCAGGATTGTGACATTATTCATGTCTTGACCAGCACGTCATATTTGTCAAATTATCTTACCCTTCCATGCTAATTTTGGTTCACGTCATATTAACAGGGGTGAATACGAGAGCATCCAAACATGAACGGCTAGAGATATAGATACGCTCAAAGTCGCCAAAGTTCGCTAAGAAATCCTTTCCAATAAATAACTGCACCGTGTTTTCTAAAAACGCGTTAACACTGAAACACCTCCTAACGAGTCTCCATCGTTTTACGTATACAGACACATATTCAAGCGTAAGCGTGTGCACGTTTTCGCATTCCGGCTTTATCAAACTGCTGCGATGCATGGAACCTGTGACATTGCCCTAAGGACTCCCGTTTGGCTACTGCTGCTCCATATTTCTGCAGAATTCATCCACATGCACAAAAGCCACTCCTCTAAACTTATACGTATATATGTACAAAGCAACCTAATGGTGGCTACTATATACCGTGCACTCGATTATGCCGCATTAGTTGACCAGCAGCGCACCATCATTAAAATGTAAGTTAACTCCATGGTCATGTTAAACAAAGGAAGACATTTGGGGCACATCTTCAAACATTTCAATCATTACATTTTTACGCGGTTTCATTGATGTGATGAACCTGGAGCGTTGTTATCTTGTACTTGGCGAAATAGTGCAAGGATTATTGCTTAAAGCCATCGAACAATTGCTTTATTTAGCTACGGTCATTGATGAAACTCGAGCGCTTGGCTTTGCGCAGGACAGCCGGACGGCAGTTACAACATGGCAGCGCGTCAGCGACGCCCGCGGAACTGCAAGCTGAGGTACAGCAAATCATTGGCTATACTCTGAATAGACGCTTTGCGTGCCATTATCAGCACGCACTCATTGCTTTCCTTGTTACATCGGCGTTCGTGCGTCCTCCTCGCCCTCAAAAGTGCCGAGTACCTTCAATTCGTGCAATTACCCTCTCGAGAAAAATGAATTGTTTGCTCAGAAAAAACGCAGCCAACAGAAAATTTTGTGCATGCATGCGTCCCGCGTTCAGAGTGATATATAGTTCTCTTCAAGTCAAATAGACATATATATAAATTTGTCCACGTTTATATGGGAGATCTATGTAAATTGAATAACAAACGACGGGGATGTTCATGCGTAGAATCATTCTTGTCTTTTAGAAAGCTGTGGCATTCACAAGAATTGAAAGAAATGTGTAGTGATTTGCACGTGAGTCTGTACGCGCATTTTGTTCCTTCTTTGCTGCCTTTCTTTCTTCGGGGAGTCTTTGAAGCTCAGAAATTAATGACTCAACCCCTTTTGAAATACCGGCCCGACACGGGCTGTTTTAAACTCGTTGCGTCCTTCCCAGAAGCCGGGATGCAACACAACCAGAAACATGACATTTGCATGCCCGTAAGCACGTTGGCTCACACAGGGCTTCGATAGTTTATATCAGCGCTGCCTTACGGTGCATCTGCGCATTGTCACGACAAGCTATAGACATTGTGCTTCCTTTGACACCAGGGAGCCTGCGGAAGAACGCAACATCGGCGGACTTTTCTCTCGGAAACCATCGCACTATATCGCAAGGATTGTCACTCGAGTGAACACCCTGTTCCCATTAGGAGCGCCAAGGCTCCAAACAAATTTCCATCCTCATTACGACAGCAAGGGTGCTCAACAACTTCGGCCTGTCTCTCTTTTTTTTTCTATTCTTTTCTTTCACTGAAGCAGCCGGTTCCATAGCTCGGCTGCCATCGCCATAGCAACTCCCCTGTTTTGGTGGTTGCTTTACTGTAACCATGGTAGCAGCCATGAAAAAAGAAAAAAAAGAAACTCGTCGGTCTTTCAGTTTCTTCCTATTGGCCCCTTCACGTGCGATTTCCGTCAATTGGAACTGGGTGCCGCGACTCGTCCAATGGGGGACACGCTCCCCTCTCCGGACAGGGTGGCTGCCTTTAGTTCAAAGAAACAGCCCCGCCCTCGCCAGCCCCGCCCACTTGGTAGAAGCGTGAATGCTGATTAGGTTTCCCCAAATGGAACTTTCTGCGTCCTTTCAAGCAGCCGCTGCTTGCGCTTGTTTAATGGCCTCCTCGCGAAGAGCGCTGTCCCCGCGGGGAGTGTTGGCCGTTTGTTTGCGAGCACGCAAGCACCGCTTCGTTCAAGCGCAGAGAGAAAAATGATGTACGGCGGCAGTTTATCTGCTTCAAGTTGTTTGTGATGCACGCGATCAGAATTCCTGCAGTGCGTATCGAGCGGCGGCTCTCTCTAAGTGTGCTTGTTTTCTTCCTCCCTCTCTCCATGGCGGCGTGGATAAGTGGGAAGTTTGGCGTGTTCGCTCTTTCGTTCGTTTCTGCTCACAATAGAGGCTGGTGCCGTACAAAGGGACTCACTAGAAAAGTTCATCAGCAACAGCCGAAGTATTAATTAACTGTATTTGCAATCAAGTTTTCGCTGGTGCACTCCGCCGTCAACATCACAAAGCACCGAGTGGAAACCACGGACTCGAGACGCAACGACATTGCACCGATGAACACAACTAGTAAGCTTTAAGTGTTTCATTATCGAATAAAATACCCTTATTGAATGTTCGCCTGGTTTTCAGGCGACTCAGTCAGCTTCGCATCTTATAACCCGAAAGGAATTTTCTCTGCTCTCGCTGCTCTTTATCTCATGGGTGCCCCAAGCATTGTGGCCGGCAACCTCGTGCGACAACGCACTGCATTGCGGGCTCTCAGCCCCGTGTTGCACGAGGGGTAGTTTCTCGCATGCCGAATACACTAGCGTGACTGGTCTGACGACTTGTCAGAGCAGCGCGGTCAGTTTTGATGAAGCGGTGCGCATCATAAGTATCCCCGTTCAGTCTGTAGCGTCATACGTGTACACGTGTAATATTTGCTACAGTAACGTAAAGTGGCATATAGCGATCACTAAGACCACGATCAGGGCTGGGCAGTCGAAGATGTTTGTATCTGAGATACTATCTCAGATACTCTTTCGGTATCTTGTATCTGTATCACGATACGTCCTGCTAACAAGTATTTGTATCTGTATTTACGTTGCATTCAATATAGTGTAGTGTATCTGAATATACAAGATAGTTTTGTCACAAGTTACGCTATGCCGTGCAAAACATTAACCACTGAATCAACTGCACATCTCAGGCGGGGACTGGTGACATAACTTTCTCTTTCCGCCCAACTCCATCGGTTAGGCCAGGCAATGAGTTATCTGCGTCCCTTTCGCTGGAGCAGACGAGCATAACAGCTCACGTGGTCTGTACAGAAACTACATTCACGTGCTTCCTTGCGCGTATTTTCCTGTGTTCATAATTCAGTGCACGTCAAAGAACCCCGGGTGGTCGAAATTTATGAAGCCCTCCACTAAGGCGTGTCTCGTATACATATGGTGGTTTTGGGACGTTCAACCCCACATATCAATCAATAAATGAATTAATCAGGTAATCAAGCCTGCGTGTATATTGTTTCCTCAATTTTTTTTTTCTTTTTCAGTTGTGTCAATGTCACGACACTTACCCTTAGCCACTTGCAAGTACCGCATACTACAGTGCGTGCAGAAGTACCGATTCTATATCGAAAAGAACATGCTTTTACCGATCAAACAATATATTGGCATACCATGTAGCGGTCCTCCTGCTATTTAAATTCAAAAATTATGTTATGGCTGTTAGCACATGTGCTTTCTCTCTTTTACTTCTCTTGCATTGCATACACAACCTATAGTGCACTGAACTGTTATTTTTTCCGGATTCAAGCCTTTTGTAAAGTTCAGCCAAAATAAGCTCTCTGTCTTAACCTTACCTTTCATTGTCGACTTTATCTTTGCTACTACTTGCATCTTTGTATTCACTTGAGTTTACTTTCTGCGAAGGTGATGTACAAAACAAATGGGTCATTACGTGGGCGTACGTGGAGTATACAGCACCAAGCATTCTACCGCTCTGTAGTGTGACTAATTGATAATAATGAAAATAATTCGAAAGTTTTTATTGGGAGTATTCAATAAAGATTTGTTGTGTCAGATGGTTTTTTTCTTATCAACGTCCTAAAAAGCACTTACAGGTAAATTTCTATATGCGCAGATTTTTTTTAATATATATATATAAATATATATATATATATATATATATATATATATATATATATATATATATATATATATATATATATATATATATACTATAACATGTAAGTTGACGATACGTCAAATCTAACTGTCATAACTAATACAAGTTCGACTTGTATTCTGCGTCTCAGTCTATTCACCACCAATGCTTGAAACAGAACGGCTTTTCTATTTCATTTACAATTCGTTTCCTTTTAGGTCACCGCTATTTTTTAACTATTCATAATTAGCAGGTAATTGTAGCTAACCAGCGCGAACAGCCGTGCCCCGCCCCCCTCCCAAGACAACTTTTTTGCAACTATGCTGCCACGTACTCTTATTTTATTTTATTTCTTTACTTTGGTGTCATTGGTTCAAAGTCACAAAAAACGACCACTTGGCGTAAGCCACCCAAAATGTTTCGTATACTTCGAGATTGTCTCAGATTGGGCTGCTAACATTGCCCGGAGATTTTGCTGTAGTGGTCGCATGTCGATAGAAGTGTAATGCAAGGGGCGCATGTAACTGGAATTTAATTACACGTTAAAGAACACAGTCAAAATTTCTTAAGTCTGCGTTCTCATAGTCAATCATAGTTTTAGGGCATAAAAACTGAACAATTGTTATTCATATTACGCGCAGTAGGAGAACTCCTGTGAATTCACGAGCTTATACGCGTGCACCAGCTATAACGCTGGAAAGTGCGATCTTTGCTGCAAAAATACAAGACGCGTTCTGCCGATGATCACGTTAACGAAGGCCTATAGCCGCTATCAGAGTACAGCGAACTTTGCTTGCATGTACTATGAATTACGCCCAGTAAACTAAGTATACTTAGTTTACTGGGCCCAAGTTAGCTTTATAGAGAGTTTTATCGCTACATGAGTGACAACCGCTTGCTGCATTGGCACCCTAACATGGCAATACAATAGGTCTCAGGAGTTTCTGAGGGGCGTAGGTGGGTATCTCGCTCAACAACATTGATCGCACGTTAGAGAATATAGAAATAACGAGCAGTCTACGCCGACAGACAAGAAGATGAGAAAAAATCATAGCAGCTTTATGCGGTCAACGTACGCCTATATCCCACAACAGCGTAGTTGTCAGCGTTGTTGCTGCTGTGCATCGGGGATTCGGTTTGGAAAAACAGCCTTTTGTGGACAAGCGGAGGCTGCACACCGGTATTTGTGCCATCGTACAAACGCTTTTTACTGAAGCTCATGTGAAATGGAAATCCGCTGGATGGTCGGCAATCTGAATAGCCACTGTCATGTACTATAGAAATGACAAGTAACAATCACTGTCAGCGAAGGGTCTGCAGAGCTGTCCTGTTAAGCAGCTAATGCAAATCTTAATAAATTATTCGGAAGTAAAGTAGTTTACTTTGGGACAAAACTTTTGAGATATCAACGAACACGTAATTGAAATAAAATTGGTCACATTTCATAAATTTTCCTGCGTTCTTTTTGTGCATACGCGTTAGCCACTAAATTGTCCGGGTTTATAACAAAAAATTTGTTCATTATCTATACAGTTGGCAATTATCGTATCGGATACATTGTTTGTGGCAGTAACTCCTATCTGTACCTCCAATACTTTTTGGCCGAGTATCTTGTATTGTATCGCGATAAAATTTCAAAGTATCTTTTCCCGGCTCTGACCACGATTGACACTGTCAGGGTAAGAAGTTTGTGTATTGAGGTAAAAAAAGAAAGTGGGCGTCCGAGAGAAGAAGAATTCATTTCTTCTTCTCTCGTGTACCTGCGCTGTTTTTACGACAAATGTACGACAAGTCGAAGTTTGTGCCCTTCAATGTCATTTTTTTTTCTCAAATGAGTTTGATGAAGTGGATTTAGCTCTGCGGTAGGACACTCGACGGCTACGTAATCATTTAAATGCCATTAGAGCTGTGATTTTGATGGTGCCCCTTTCACTCGCCAAGAAATGTTTAGCAGTTCATATACAAGCTTATTCGCTGCTTTGAATAGTCTATAGTTGCTATAGCGCATACACATGTTGACGAAAGCATCTATTTCCGTTGGCCAACATATGTCCAACATATGACTGGCGAAACTTTCTTCTTACGAAACATTGCCGGGCAGAATTTCAGGAAGAAGGTTTGGAGACACAGCTTGAAGTGCGACGTGATTCCCTCGGTAATGACATTTATATCTCTTGTCTTTCTTTCTCTATTAGTTTATTTACGAGAATATTGAAAATTTTCCTGTTGACACGGCTAACAGTAAGCAATTCCTGACACTCACGGTGCGCAGCAGCAGTAAGATGTGCTTGCAAAGCATGAAAGCCCACATGAAAATATGTTACTTGTTTTAGACTGATGAGATGCGGAATTTATTGAAAAAAGCGATGAAAGAAAAGGAACGAAATCAGCGACGTTATATGCGCGCAAGCTAAGCTCTCAGAAAGTGCAGACACAAGCATATATACAACAGTGCACACTCATTTAGCCCATGAATAAGAAGGCTGATGTAAAATTAGTGAAGAGCAGACAAGAACTGTATACCTTGTAATGCTCACGAGCCACTTGAAGGTAAAAAACACTGTGTATATATAGTTTTAGTGTACCCTCCTCAACGTAATGCCTAATTCTGTCATTGTTTTAAAAGTTTGCTTATACATTTTAGGATTGAGGAGCGCTGTATAGTTAGAGAGGTTACGAATTTGCGTCACGAGCTTCTTTCCCCATATTTCATTCTGCCATGTGGTATATAAATACAAAACTACTTCTGAAGTTATTGCCTGCCGCTTTTACCTATACGTTTTGTGATGAGCGCTTATCAATACGAAACCACAGCAGAATTTCAAGAAATCGCCTATGTGCAAAAATTGTAAACATTGTTATTACTTTCTATTGCCTATAGCATAAATTTGCGGTTACCATTCGACCCAAGTTTTCTGTTTCACGCATGCAGTGCGCATTTTTCAAGTGTTTCAAGTGACATTAACTTATAGACTGAGATATCGCCCAAACTAAAATACAGACTGTAAATCAGCAATGTATAGGTGCGTTCAAAAATATCAATCGCGTTTGTTAGTAAGAAATATTGCAACCTGTTGAGCCTACCTACAAGCGACCAACATGCACCATTTCTGTTTACACGGGGCTACCATGACATAAACTCAAGGCAAATATTTCTTCCACGTATTTGGCTGTTTTCGCCTGTTTGCTGTTTACTTCTTTTTTTCGAAATTGCAGCTGAAGCGAGAAAGGACTGGTCGTTTCTTTTGATTTTGAAAGTACAAAATTATAGACCAATATCTCTTACATCTGCATGCTGTAAGTATTCTAGAATATACTATCAAAAAAGCTTTTTCAGTTACCTTGAAAGCTCACGCAGGTTTCATCCTAACCAGCATGAAATGAATAGCCTCTTGCCCGCAATCACCCAACTTGCAGAAACAGTGCACTATTTCGCTCAGGTCAGATCGACGTAATATACCTATAGACTTATCGAAAGCTTTCGACCGCGTCTCACACTCATGCCTGCTTGGTAAACTACTTGATCTCACAGCTAATTTAATTATAATTAAGTGCATTCAATCATAACTGCTGATAGGACGCAATACGAGGAGGTCGGAGGGAAGAAATCAAAAGCTTTATATGTAGCATCTAGCGTCCCTCAATGGTGTGTATAAGGACCTGTTTTATTTATTTGTAATAATAATAAAATTACAAATGACCATAGCAGCAAAATTACGTTTGACCTATTTGCGGACAATTGCCTATATACTCAAAATATAATGTCATGATGATTCGTTATACAGTTAGCTTCAGCACTACAATCAAATTCTAATTGGTCCACACGATGTACAATGAAGATAAACCACGAGAAAAGAGTATACGCGTGGATTACTAAGAAAACAAAAAATGTGTTAGTTTATAAGTGAATGCCAGATGTATAAGCCATTATACGCAACTGAGGCACCTTGGGTATTTAGGCATTACGATATCTGATGACTTATCTTGGAAAAAGCATGCTACGAACTTATGTAACACCGCCGCGGTGAAGCTTGGGACAGTCAGGCCTGAATTCGCTTCCCGAGATGGTAAACTAACTGCATACATGTCTTCATTACGACCCTCACTTGAATGCGGAAGCATAATATGGGATCCGCATAGAAAGAACGAAATAAAGATTATTGAAAATTACAAAGACGGAAGCTAGATTTACTATGTCGAAATATAGGTACGCAGAATCAGTGAGCAATATGCATACTCAAGTAAACTTGCCTAAGGTTTCCTTACGGCGAAAAGTGGCTAGATTAAAATTTATTCACTTAATGAAACACTGTTGCTGTAAGTTTAGCCCTCACGAATACACACAAAACAAAACTTCACGTATATATTTCACGGTCTGTCAGATCGAGCCACCAGGATCAGTTTGTACCTACACCCACAAACGTTCACTCCTTCAAATGCTCCCTCTTCCCGAAAATTATTGAATAGTGGAACGTGCTACTGCATAATATAACTAAAATTAACTCTTTAGAGGAATTTGAAGAAAATTGTACTGGCCTATTATTCTTTAACGTAACTGTATATAAGCGTTATCACCCTCCCCTTTTTTCCCTGTGATAAGCGGATTGCATGCTTTGACCTGAGTTCGAATACGTGCACGTAATGATAAAAAAAGCTAACGCGGTTGCGTGGTCGAGTTGGTACGACATGATTCACATAAAAACAGCGCCAATAACGAGGTCAATTGCGAGGGACGATTTGTCAGGTACTGCTCAAGTATATATTACGCGGTTCCAGCAAATAAATCTTCTTGTAAGTCAGCGCCACTGTCTGTCTCCTTATTTTCTTGTCCCTCGTTATTGGTGCTGTTTTTTACATGAGTGATAGAAATGGTCCTGAATTTGAATATTATTATTTTGAAGTACATGGAAGGCATGTTGAGTGAGTGTCTGCGATTGTGTTACTCTATGCGCAATTTTGCTCACTACTGTGTAAAGCTTGAATACTTTTGTGCGTCTAACATTTGGTTAGTTTTGTTTTTAGTTTGCATTACTATTTGCAAGCTATTTATGAGGTAGTTTTGTTTAAAGTGGCCAGATGCACAGTCTGTCCTCATTTCACTATGTACTGCTTGTGTCTTTGAATATTGTGTGAAGTGTATTTCAGTACTCCACCCTGTATCAGCCTGTTGACTAACAGTATCAATCAATAAATGAACGAATAAATAAATAAATAAACTTAAAAAGAAAGCACTCTGTTTTATTTAGGCTTAATTGAATTTTACTTGCACTTGCATTTCATGGGTTGATCAAAACACATAAAGAATCTAACCTTTCACTTCCCCATTTTTTATCTAAGGGAACTAACCACCCCCAGAAATTAGGAGGAATTTTTGCAGAACAAACATTTATCGAAACTCCTTTTTTCCGATCGCAATCTCCCAGTGTAATCGGCTCCCACAGGAGGTTGCAGACTGCCACACTGAAACATCTTTCAGAAACATAATGCTACTGTCAAAGCTGCATTTTTTATGATATGTTTTTGCAGCCATTTTGTTTTTGAATAGTTCTTTTTCTGTAAGCGTATTTTACATTGTGTATTTCAACCCTGCAATAATGCCCTTAGGCGGTAAACAAATAAATAAATAAAAATAAATAAATAAACTATACAGAGATTTAGCCGTGATGAAGCGCACCATAAGGATTCTAAATGGTGATTGCACGAAGCCTCGATTCGATTCTGTGACAGTATAAAGAATAACTGTAGTATTCGTTGCACTTGTATCTTCCATTTGAATTCAAAGCGTCTATCTTGAAATATTCAGTTTCAGTTTTGTCACTAAGTTTCACATACTTTCAATAGCCTAGTCAAATTCACAGTTTGACCTTTTGCAAAGTGTATAATATGTGGTACAATACGATTGACTGAAAACTTTTTTTCTAACACGTAATTCTAAACACGCTTTTGCGGATATTAGCTCAGGTGACCTTTAGGGACATGCCAACATTCCAGCCTATATATTGTTACTTAAGAAACGTAAACACTCAATGCCCTTTGTGAAGATGGATTAGTTCACGCGACAGAGATGTGAAAGTGCAGCCAGTCACACGTCCTTGAACTCCTCCTTTGAAGTTGATCAGCGCGCGTCTTTTCGCCGGCCACACTTGGTTGTGGAATCGGTGCCGCCCGTGATGTCTGTTCTATTAGTAGTGCCCCAGTGTAATGTCATTTCTTGAATTTGCATAGCGCATACGCGTCGTGAGTCAAATCGTGGCATACACGCGTATGCAGGCAATAAATTTGGTGAAATTATACTCGATGCGGAAGACATATCTTTCAAGGCAGACATCGCCATGGCTGTCTGCCGCGAAGAACAGTCATGACGATGCTTAGCCCTGATTTGAAGTGTGTTTTTTTTGCTATAGGTACGGCTGTCGGTACAGGTGGTCCTTAAGCAGTTGAATAAAACACACTCAACAAGGCTGGTTGGCATTTCATTGCAAGGTGAAGTGCTACCCGCGAAAATGTTAACGAAAAAAAACGCGACAGGAACTTCAAAAGTGATTTTTTTATGTAATGATAAAACTTGCCAAATAAAAAGAGCTAATTGTTTGTTGCCGATTCAAGCATATAAATTTCATTTTTAATTGGAGCACCTCATTGCGTATATAGCGTCTCAGTATGATCTATAATGATGATTCTTTCTGCTTCGCAATTTTTTCATGTAAAATTTAGAAGCACCCGTGGTCTGAAAACCCTCTTGACGTAAGATATACCTTCTGTATACAAAGTATACACCTATCTACTCCTCAAATAATCATTCCAAACACATTATTGAAAAAAATACAAACGTAGGACATTTCGGGACATTTCACAGAGGCGAATATTGTCACGCAGTGTTGTGACTTGTATCTTGCAGATCTTGTGGCAACCACTTTATCTCGGCCACCATTCGACAGGCGCAGCGGCCGCCTCGACGTGTCACGGGGAAGAACAATATCATCATTTACGTATTATCATGCTAGGTTCCTGATTTTATGCTTGTAAGGACAACCGGCAGAACTGACACCCGCAGCCTGAAGAGAGAAGGTGAAGGAAAGGAAGAGTAAAAGAAAGACTTTCCTTCCCGGCCTTCACACTTCTCGGCCAGATGTCAAATTCCAATTCACTTTTTTGTAACAGCGCACCTCCGTCGAGCCTTATGTCGTAGTTTGTAACTGTGGTCACTCAAAAGGTTCCGTTGATAAAGCCAAGCACGATACGATCGTACATTCTCGTAGATAAGCATTGCCAACATGTGTTTCTTGGCATTATATATCGCTGGTATTTAATTTTTGAAATTGCGTAATGTCAGAACGGTACCCCTGATGCTATCGTATAGCTTTGTAAAATATTTTTAAATATTTGTAAAATATTTTATAGTTTTGTAGAATAATCATGATATTGGCGTTTGTTTCCACAATACTCCCCAATACAAGAAAACAATAATTGAGATGCGAGTGAGCAAGTGTGTAAAATTGATTTTTTTTAACCGTGGAGGCTGCACCTCTCGCCATTTTCAGATGATACCCGCAGATCTGGACATTTTGGAGTGGCCGTGATCGGTGTGTAATGACCAGTCTAAGTGTTCGTGAAAAAGTATCCCAAGAAACTTATGCGCTTTGACATGTTCAATTGCCTTCCTTTTGAAAGTTATTTGTAGGGTCGCTTACGATATTTTTGTTACGGGGATGGTATAAGCCATTTGTTTTTTCGCGTTCAGATTGAATCTGTTACAACTAAGCCAGTCAGATAGATGTGTCAGCCAGGAGATTCCTTGTTTTTGAAGGTGAATGAGGAAGTTAGCGGCGAAAAATACATTGGCGTCATCAGCGTAAAATACTACATCCAAGGTTAATGGTATGTTAGGAAGATCGTTTGTATATAGCAAGAAAAGCAAAGGCTCTAAAACTGATTCTTGCGGTACACAATAAATGATTCTACCTATGCCAGATTTGAAAGTTTATGGAAGGAACACATTAAAGTGCTGCTATATGCACCTGCTTTTACAAAGTACAAATAAGAAGTAATAATGACACTCTCTAATCATGCTGATGGTCACGTCTTTTTCACTGTATCTTTTATTTCGTTATTTTTCGCCTTGTAAGAGCATGCATGTGCCGACCGAGCAAATTGACACTGATGGAAAACGCAGAAAATCATGAGAACTCAGTCAAACGAAAACAAACCTGGCGTTGTGATGACCAAATGATGGCGCTATACGAACGTCGGCTTTGGCTTCTGCATTCACTGAAAGCATGCAGTTTCATTTGTGCATTATCGCCAGCAATCATATCGCAAAAGATATCCTTAACAGGGCGTATACTCGTGCATTGATTAACTGGCCGAGGATGCAATGCCCTGGCAGACAGTCTTTCCACGCGCATCAGGCACCAGTAAAAACTTGACAAATTTGCTTGCTATGTTATCTTTGTGACACGAGTATACACAGCAGGGATAGCTCCACTGGTGTGACTCACCTTGAAGACAGTTTAGATGTTGATAATATTTTTATTTTCTTCTCTCTTGCTCTTGTTTCACTCAGGGCCCTACATGGCATGTTCTACATTTCCGCTGCTATGTCATTGCAGTATTCTGGTATTGCACGTTTTTACACGAAGTGTGATCAAAATTTATTTTTGCGTGTTTTATTACTGCAGTGGACATTGCAGCAGGACCCGTGAATAACATACAAGAAAGGAGACATACATTGGACGCTTTCTTGGCCATCCCAGTCTCACGGCTTTCCTGTCATCTACTCGGTCACATTTGGCTGCAGATTTCTATAACTGCTGCATTGCTGAAGAGCTGTGCTGTACTATTTGCGAAATGTTTATTATGTTATATGGAATAAATAGGATGTACAAAAGCCACTCGGGCCACTACATTATTCGGTTACGTGGTAGTCTTCGCAGGCACCACTCATTTTTTTTTAGTGGTCTGGAGACAGCGAACTGCCTGTGCTCTTCCATGTTGTTAAAATGCTTCTTTATATTATTGTAGAGCATACAAAGTAAGGCACCAGCAGAACACACACAAACTTTGTCACATTCAGTGCTCATGTGCCTGACACTGTAAACACAATTGTAGCCAGCTGGGAGGGGATCATGCGCCCACGCTGCTCCGGTGGCCTCACTCAAACCAAAATGAAACAAAAGCAAATACATTCCTTTTACACCTTCTTTCTCTGGTGGGCAACGGACGAAAGAAGGCGGAGGAAAATGGTGCCAATACCATGATAATGCTTCCATGGTTGCTCCGCAAATGCTCCGGCTCATCACTCAGCGGCATTTATTGGCTTTTGGAAGTGTGACGTAGGCAGCCTCACCGTCGGGAGGCCGTTCACCCCAAACCAACATGGCGCCGACAAAGCTGATGCAGGGAAGATTGTGCGAAGTGTTCTGCCGCGTTCGGGAAAAGCGAATTGTTCTGGGCCCCTTCTGGTTGTCACAAGCGACTACAAGCAGCAACGAAGGTTATTATCGACAGAAGGAAGTTGTGGGAACAGTGTGATGGTTCCTGGCAGCGATTGCGATCTCGCGAGTGTTGAGCGACCCAGCTGTCACCGGTGCAGCAAAAAAATGTTGAGTGAGCTTTTCTTGAATTAGAAAATTGTGCAATGTTGAGTTGATGAGTAAACAGGTTATCAATAATACGATAATTTTACAGGATCTAAGTAAAGAAAGGCAGTAAAAGTTGCAACAATGCGTGGTTTGGATCATGTCTTCTGTTTCCTAACATAATCATAAATCTGTGTTGATTGTTTAGGAAGGTAATGACCGTTATGAGCAAACTTTAATGGTTAAAATTTTTTTGTGTTGTCAGTAAACACAAACGGTAACATTTGTTCGCTTTCCATATTATTGAAAAGTCAGGTCACTGCGTAAGAATGATTTTGAATGATTTTGGTCTATCGTGTAAGTTGAATAAATGAAACACAAATAACAGAAATCAGCATTAATTTCTATAAATGTGATGAATTGAGCTAGGGCGATGCGTTTGGTACAGACTTTTAGAACGCATGCACGCACTGATTTTGGTTAAAAAGTTATTTTGCTTCCATAAGTGGCATTGAGATATTTTGGGAGATCGTCGTGCTTTCTAGACAAGACAGAGAGAGGGAAAGGAGCGAACAAAACCAGTGACAGGGAATGCTAAAATAATGCAAGCAGTGAAAGCTGTCGTTTGTCTTGATGGGTTGCGGAGCGCTCGACGTTTCCATGGAACTGGAGATAAGAAAAAAAAAACATATGAGAGCACAGTTGAACGTTGTAGGAGAGAGGGGACATGGTAGTAAAAGAGAGGAAATAAAGGTCACCTTCTGTAGAAACTAGCCGTATTTTCTGTGTGTAGGCGCTGTGCCGTGCTCCTTACCAGGCTGCAGAAATTACGTGCCTTCTTCCTTATCTATCCACCACCACCACCATGATGCTCCTGCATTTTCCTTTCACTTTCCAGTTTCGGGGAAAGAAGAAAAACACCTCTAACCTTTTGCTTATCCACTTTTCACCCATCCTCCCTACCCGCAGGCGCTGCGCCATGCTTCTTGGCTGCAGAAATTAGGCGCTTTTTTCTTCTTCTAACCACAACCACCACCACTAGTCCTCCTGCCATGGGCGCGAATGTAGTTTTTCTTTTTTTTTTGGGGGGGGGGGGGGGTAGGGGTAAATAGATACAGGAGTTAAGTTTTCTCGACAAATTAGGTAAAACTGTGAAAATATTCGACTTCATATACCCTATGTTTTTAATAAAACGCTTCTTGTTATCTCTCTCTGGCGAACAGTGCTAGAATACGAGAATAGTTTTGACCTGTACAACGCAAAAATGCTGGCCTGTCAACAAGGCGCGGGAAACGCCTAGAATCCTGGCACGCACGTCATGAAGCCTGCACTTGAATCACCTTCCGGGACCTCCACACGTTTGCATTGACGTGTACGTTGGGTGAACTGGTCGACCTTCCCTTATTTCTGCCAGTATATGATGAAAATGCAATTGGAATAGATGGCGCGATGCTAGCACCTTTTATTGCTAACTTATTTTGTTCAATAGTGCGAACCTTCTTTTTTATTTTGTGATTGAAGCTGTTCATTTTAAAGCAATACATGCTCATTCAATAGCTACACTTTGAAAAATATTCACTACGACAACTGGCAAAACAGAGTGGGCAGTACAAAACAGTGCCAACTTCTCTCGAAGATTATTTTGCACGGGAGATTGAAGGTGCACTTTTCTTAAAGACGGGCCGCAAACACACAAACTGTAAGGGTCTAATTTGCTTGAAGTATGACGATGAGCATATTTCAGTTGACTGGCGGAACTTTTTCTTGCAGTGGACGTATATAGTCAGGCTGATTTTGATGATGATGACGATGAGCACCAACAAAAACGCGAGTGTTATATCAACAATATTATTTGCTAAAATTAGAAAATGACCGGGAGAGGCATTCCTGATTCGAGAGTACCAAAATTCGCTCATTTTAGTATAAAAACAATGCTTTAGAATGTTTCAGCAAAAATAGGGCCATCGATTTAGAAATATATAGGAAACTTTAGACCGTTTTGCACTTTGTTGCTGCCACGCAGGTGTGTTTTTATGAGGTATCAGCTGTCTGACACTGGAGTACATGGGATCGATTTCCTCATATTGAACGCTGGTCTTGTGTTTTTGTGTGTTTGGGGATGGTTTAGGAGGCTATCTATTCTCGTGTACTGGCAAACTGTACAGAATTTAACGAATACACGTGGATTCGGTGTCCTCAGGTTTTGAGCCTCTCACATGACTTGCAGTTTTCACGTGTAAATATATTTTTGCTAAATTGTGCAGAAATCAATCATCTGAACCCTCGCGTCGTCAATGAAACTAATGAGTGGTCCTTCAGAGATGGTGGCCAGCTGTTCTCGGTGGCCAAGCTTTCTTCGTTTGTCGTGCATCGTTTTGCGCATCCTGGGCTTCAACTCGAAGGGTGGCGCTTCATACTTGAGTGCTGTTTATTTCATGTGATCTGTCTTCTTGTGTTTTATTTTCGAAGGCTTTTTGCATATTTGTTTCTTCTTGTCTTCGTTTTGCAAATGCTGGGTACTCAACCAGAACTGTCAGCCTATTTTGAAGAAATCAAAAAATAAGAACTCGAATGTTTTCTGGAATTTCATCTGCTAGAACTCCGTGAAAAACAACACACAGTAAGTCTGCATTGCTTGCATCGGAATTGAAAACTCCTTAATCTAATCGACGCGTGACGCCATCAGTATAGAAAAAATTCGGCAGATCCCATGTGCTTGAGAATTGGCGTTATGCGAAGCATGCGGAGGGAAGGTGACTGTGTTGCATTTTTTCTTATTGAGCGACTGGTCATGAAATGACGCTAAATATATGTACAAATGTCGCACACAAAGGCATATGTTGAAAGCTACAAATGTTGACATAACCAGCTTTTGCAGTTGCGCAACGATGCGAACTAGAACACGTGTATTACCAACACGAAAACCCCATACGAAACGCTGACACTCGCGAAGACGCTGGTCCTAGACACTACTACATAAACCAACTTCAGCGCATGGCACCTAACCACAATTCACGTCAAATCGACGTGGCGGCTGTATCAAAGGAGTGCATATGTATAGTTTATGAAATTGAGTAGGCCGCACCGCTGCCATGGACTATTGACCTTTCAGGAAGATTATCGTCTATTTGAAAAGAAGTTCAGAGACAAGGCGTAGCTCTGTGGTAAAATGCTTCATTGTCACGCAGAATACTGAAGTTTGATTCCAGCTGGAACGCTGACATTTATTCTATGCCTTTGTTTGGTTAACGCTACAATTGTCGGGTGTTGCTTAACGCTCACGCGTTAAAAATGTCCATATAACTAAGTGTTAATCACCTGTGGCCCATACCCACATACCAGTGGCACATAGCCGCCAGTTGGTATGTCCCACTGTCTGACGGAAAGGGTTTGACGGCGTGCGCGACGGAATTGTGACAATATTCATGTCTTGACCATTGCATCATAATTGTCAAACCGTATTACCCTCCCATGCTAATTTTGGTTCACGTCAAGTTGAGGGGGTGTTCACGAGAGCACCCAAATGTAAGCGGATAGATAGATAGATAGATAGATAGATAGATAGATAGATAGATAGATAGATAGATAGATAGATAGATAGATAGATAGATAGATAGATAGATAGATAGATAGATAGATAGATAGATAGATAGATGGGAGCGTCGTCAACAAGGATAAATATATTTCCCAACAGTGTTGTGAGGGGACCTCCCTTCGTCAGAGGATGAGTTGGACTAACGTAAGCGTTCAAACTTAGTTGCTGCCACAATATATATATATATATATATATATATATATATATATATATATATATATATATATATATATATATATATATGTTTGTGTGTGTTTGTGTGTGTGTTAAATGATATCTATCCCTGCTGTTTTCTAAGTATTTACCAGTCAACTTTAGGGTTCGCTTCCTCCATTTTGTATCGACATTCTTCATGTACAAGTAGCTGAATATCTTCCTAGCCCGACGCTCTTCCGCCATTTCTCTCAATCACTTATCCAATTTTATCTTGCTGCTAGCTTTCCTGCCCTGAAATAATGTCCATCCCATATCACCTTGTTCTCCCGGATTTGCTGTATTCCCGTGAGCTCCTAAAGCAAGCTTGCCTATTCCAAGTTGCTTAATTTCTAATCTTGCTTGAACTTCCGATCTCATGCACGAGACCGCATTGGCGAACGTCAGACCAAGAACGTGCAAACGTGTGCCAGCGCCACCAGGCGGTTTACTCCCAAGGCGTTACGCGCTAGCCGGCGCGTTCATCACACTACCCTATTCAAGCCACTGTAGTGTAGGAGCAGCTGCCCTCTGTTGATGCGGTCACACAGAGCGGGGAGGGTGCGCAGCAAGACGATTGTCTCTTTGTCCATGCCATTGGCGAGGCGCAGAGCCTATCCGAACAACGGGCTACATTGGTGAGACCAGGAGGCCGAAACACGGAAGGGATGATGGGTTTAACGGGAGCAAAGCTGACGACCACGCCCAAACCCAGAACAGTGGCCGAAGTATGAAGAGAGATAAAAAAGTCCAGCTTGCTGTTCCACCCCAAGATCCTAGCGATTGGTGATGCCAAAGTTCTGAGAATCGTGGGTGAGCTTCAACGAACATGGGGCAATAGCATGCTCATGAGAAAAGGCTTTGAACGAAGGATGACCGCTGACAAACTGCAGCTTTCAGTAATACAGTGATGGCGACGGCCTCAGCTCACAGCTGGCGGTTGTGCACCTAGGGGTTTACGTTGTTTTTAAAGACGTACAACACGGAAATTTTTCCCAGATCATCTGGCAGGCTCTCACACCATGCGTCAGGAGGCTGGCAATCAGCGCCATTCATGAAATCACCACAAGAGGCAAGGAAACGAAGGCAACAGCAATGCTCCTCAACAGGGAGCTCAGGAAAATCAGTGAAGCCCTAAATTCTGAGTTCTTTCACCTCTCTGCGATGCTAGCAGGAGAAGGATGGCTAGCCCAGGATGGCATTTACTACCTGGCGTCTACAACACACGAGGTTAAGACCCCGCTAACCCAAGTGACACATCCTTCTTTAGGGCTACATCAGCCACGCAGCAACAGCAGCAAACCCTTTCGCGGACCTCTGCGGAATACAAGATCTAACAGCCAATTTCCCGCCGAAGTAGTTTTCACCCCGGAAGCTCCCGAAACTGCAAACGGGATCATCACTCACCAGAGGAAAGTCGGGGGTGACATATATGTCGACCCGGGTGAACTCTCCATGAGCAAACCAAGATGGCTTACTAAGAAAATAAAGCGCAGGTGCCAAGCCTGAGTACAACACCTCTATCACCATGGACGAGTTTGGTTCCACTGACGGGGGGGGGCAGCACCTAGGGATTGTCCACTTTACAGTGACACCATGGCAAGCACGCAGTCCCAGCGTAAGCGCCGAGCACCAGTTAAAGCTGGAGCTCGGAACTGAGTTACAGTTATGTAATCGCTACAGTTACAGTTATCCATTCACTTGCTTCATGTTTTGATAAAGATGGACAAAATGAAGCAATACTTCTAGACTTCAGCAAGCCGTGTGTCAGTGTTCCATACGAGAGACTAATCCTTAAACTCAGGAAAAATTGAACTTCTGGGAATTTTGATCACATCGATTAGAAGCTATTCGACTAATCAATCCCACTGTGTGGCAGTTAACGAGTGGCAGTCCGGCTATCTTCCGGTTAGATCCGGAGTTCCTCAAGGGAATGAAGTAGGACCATTGTTGTTTTTGTTGTGCGTTAACGATATACTTATACATTTATTCTAGTATTTAAATTATATTGTTTGTAGTAGACTGCGTGTGTTTTCATGAAACCACTTCACCTAACAATTAGCACCAGCTTAAATCTGCTCCTGCGAACATTTACAAATAGTGTAACCCACGAATATGAAACCTGATATTTATACCACAGTCTATCCTCGTTTTTCACGTAACCAAGTCTCCTTTCTTTTGAATAGAGGCATGGCTCACTACCACTGCATGAAGAAATGCTATACAAGTACATCGGTGTCACTCTTACTAATAGCTTATCGTAGAATACACATATAGTTAATATTTGCTGTTCTCCATTACGCAAATTATACATTTTAGGATCTAGCAGTGTCCTATAGCTGTAAAAGTACTGGTTTATAGCACACGGGTTAGGACAAAACATGAATATGCATGTGTTGTAGGGACCCCTTTACTAAAACCAACATTACTCGCCTAGCAGACAGTTAGGAAGACGAAGAAGACGAGCCTCTGCTGTGGTGCTGTTACTGTTCGTCTGTGATTTTTACTCAAGTTTCCTCGTACTGTCGCCCCGTCGCGGGTGCGATGGCGACAGCGAGGACGGCGGTTCCGCCCCCTCTTCCACCAAAACCGGAATGTGACCTGCAAGCGTCAAGTAGGACTGGTGCACTTGAGCATCTGAACATGGTGCTACCAAGGTCATCGAGCTGCTTTGACGGGGATGACATGCAATCTGACGGTGGATATGCTGAGGCCACGAACCGGCGCTTGAAAAGGAAGCTTCGTAAGAATTCACGCGTGAGTGACCTCAATCACAATGCATCGTCCTCTCCACAGACGTGCACGATTGCTTACGTCCCTACCACTGCTACAGGCAACCTGAATTCCCTGAATAGACACGCTCTCTTGGCCTATCTTGGAAGAATATCTCCAAAACAAATAAAAGTGGTCCGCATTAATCCTAGAAGAAACATACTCGCTGTTTACGTTTCTCATCCCGTCCGCCCGTACGTACCTAGGCCATTACAGTGCCGCAAATGTCAAAAACTCGGGCACATTAGCGCTGTGTGCGTGAACAGGTTGACTTGTCCCCGCTGCAGCGGATATCAGGAAGAGTCATCATGCGGGATATCTACCCTAAAGTGCTCTAACTGCGATGGCCGCATAAGTCGAGGTCGAAAGATTGCCCTAAAATAAAGACTGAAATTACCGTGCTTAGGAAGATGGTACGAGATCACTCTACGCATAGAGAAGCGGCTTCTAAGGTGCACCATCACCGGAGGCGCTCCCGTAACCGCAGGAGGAGATCAGCATCGACAAGTGTACGAAAGCCTGTATTGTCTGATGAGTCAGCAAGAGATCCTCTTATATCTGAATCGGTATCTAAACCTCGAGTCACATCTTCAAAAAATGTGACGGATAATACCTCATGGCCTTCTCTGCCACCTCAGAGTGCTAAAGTTCAAGGACCAGAAAACCGGCATGAACATGAGCTTTCGTCATCGAATGTGCAAATCAAAGCAATGCTTACGCAGTTGAATTGTGCTTTGCGAATGCTGCTTGTTGGTGTCAAGACGTCTGTTGCCAAGGCTACAGTGCAAATTCTAGACAGACTAGAACCGGTGCTTGGTGCTATCTAAACCCAACAAAAATCATGGCGTCAGCCACCTCATCGTCATCACTGAGTGAAAGAATTAGTCGTTCTGTTATATTTCAAAGGAACACTCGAGGGCTACAAGGTCACCTTGGAGATTTCAAACAGAAATTGCTGAAATATCGATTCCCTGTTGCTGTAATATGCGAGTCGAATATGACTTTACCATTTAGACTGTCTGCATATGAACCATTCACTTCCCAGACAAGTGGAAACCCTAGCAAAGTTATGCTATTCATGCGTTGTGACCTCACGTATTCCCATAACCAAATACCTATGCATACCAGCAATGAGTACGTTTCCATCACGTTGAAGCAAAAGGACGAACCGTATCGATCATTGGTGGTTACATTTCACCGAGAGGGAGATTTGACGCGGAACACCTGAAACTTGTCATCGACTCGACTGAAGGACTTCACATCATCGTAGGTGACTTCAATGCACATCACCATCTTTGGGGCAGTAGCGTCATAAGTACACGGGGAAGACAACTCCTAGACTTCACAAGCAACAATCGTTTTTATATTCTAAACGACGGATCACCGACATATCACCGTGGCTCAACGTACAGCACTTAGCTATCGCTTCTCGGTACCTTTCAACATCCGCTGCCTGGTGCGCAGACGTTGAAACATATGGTAGTGATCACATTCCTACTTACATACAACTACAATAGTATACCGGCGTTTGAAGCATTCGAAGGCGATGTACAGATTGGCAGGCTTTTCAAGAAGAGCTAGAAAAGTCTTGTAGCTCTTTAGTATCACCGACAGAAATTGAAGAAAGAATTGCCATAGCAGTACAGACCACTACACGAGTTGTCACAACATCTAATTTCAGGAAGCCGGTTGATGTAATAAATGAAGAACTGAGGGCAGTTCGTAGTCGAGCTGAACGCAAATACAGGCGAACGAAATCAATCACAAACCTGAGGACCTCTCGTAACGTGCAAAAGAAAATTCATAGGTACTTAGAAAAGCTTGACTACCAAAACTCGAAGTCATTTTGCACCACCCTGGACTCTCGAAAACCACTGTCTAAGATGTGGCACGTCGTACGAGCTCTACCGTCTTCTCCTCAGGAACTGCGTCCTTTCCGTGCATTGGTCATCATAAGAACATGCAGCCAGAAACAGATCGCATAAGAATTCGGCATGCACCTCTCCGGCTCTGCAACAACGGATGGCTCACTGTTTCGGTGCGCACCCCCTACAGCAGATGTCCATCTCGATCATCCTTTCACACTGCAAGAGCTTCGTGCGGCTGTGTCCAGTTCGCAACGTTCTAGTGCACCTGGGCCTGATGGAATCACCTATGCTACCCTGCGCCACCTTGGTCCTCGGACAACCGAAGAACTGTTGTCTTTGTAGAACCTTTCTTGGGCATCTGGAACTGTACCGGCACACTGGAAAACTGGCAAGATCGTGGCATTGCTGAAACCTGGCAAGTCTCCCCGTGATTTGCTATCCTACAGACCGGTGGCGCTAGCAAGTTCTGTAGGAAAACTCGTTGAATGAAAGATTTTGATGCAATTGGAATGGTTCTTAGAGAAGCAAAGAGTATATCAAGACGCCATGACTGGCTTCCGGAAGGGAAGGTCATCAATTGACAGTGTTATTGATTTGGTAACAACCGTTGAACATCAGAAACGGCGCAGCCAACTAACGACTGCAGTATTTCTTGATGTCAAAGGTACATTCGACAATGTTCTGCATAACGCCATTCTAAATGCTCTAGAAGACTATGACATTGGTGGCCGCGTGCATCAATGGATAGCCAGCTATTTTCATGAACGAACTATATTCATGTCTACTGCCGACGGTGACAAAAATAAGTATCCCGTCTATCGTGGCGTGCCTCAAGGTGGAGTCCTTAGCCCAACATTATTTAATATCGTACTTGTTCGCCTCGTTAAAAAGCTCGTTAAACTAGGAGGCAAAAATTCGGTGTCTGTGTACGCAGATGACATTTGCATTTGGACCTTGAGTCTAACACGTTTGCAAGTACAAAAGAAACTACAACGTGCGGTATCGACGACATCTGCATGCCTCAATACCTGCGGACTACAACTGTCACCGACGAAATGTGCAACCCTGCCATTCACGAGAAAATTCATGTCTTGCTACCCCATAGTGATCGATGGCAACATAATACCTTCGGTAACTCCTCACAAGTTCCTCGCAGTTATCATCGATTGTGATTTGTCTTGGTCGAAGCACATCTCACCGCTAAGAAAAAAACTAGACAGCTTTGTCCAAGTCATTTGCCATATGTCTGGAAAATCATGGGGACCATCGAAATCAGCTTTTCTGCAGCTATACCAGGCACTTTTTATTAGATACCTTCGCTACAGTGCTCCTGTTCTCTCCCGTGCTTGCACATCGGCTGTACGTACACTCGAGGGAGCTCAGGCGCGTGCCCTAAGGATGTGCTTAGGAGTACCTCGATGCACTTCTACATGGGGCACCATTGCAGAAGCACGTGCTTGTCCAGCTCGTGTTTATCTTCAACACGAACCACTACGAGTACATCTGATGCTACTGACAAGGCATCGAGACCATCCACTGGAAGCCACTTTTAACACATGACTCAATGCTGCATACTCAGAAGCCATTATGTCGCACCAAGATCTGCTGCCTTCAAATTATGCACCACATGTTATCTCCGACATACCCCTCTGGACGATTCCTAAGCTGATCGTGCGACTTTAGATCTCAGGAATAACAACAAAGTCAAAAATACCAGCTGCTGGTCTTAAGCAATTCACTTTGTCATGTATTGACTATATGTACGGATATACAGTACACATTTTCGCAGATGGCTCTGTCAGGCAGACCTCCTCAGCAGCAGCTTTCACTGTGCCTCATATGGAAATCACTCAACGCTTCAAAATAGCACACGAGACATCATCTACTGCCACCGAGCTCACAGGCATCCGACAAGCTGCGTGCTACATTTTACAGCAGAGACCACCGAAATGAACAATATTTTGCGACTCCAAACTAGCCCTTCAGCTAATTAGAAACTACATGAAACAAGACACTGCATACAGTCCTCTGGTGTGTGACATAATAAATATTGATACGGGACTTTCGTCGTAGTGGGGTAGAGGAGAAAGAAGTGAATGTGTTCTGTGCCAGGCCTTACGGCTGCAACTATCTATCATCCCGCCTGTACAATAAACATCTCTCGCCAGTAACATAATTGGTGGAGAGTGCTGGGTAACGCCTTAGAGCACCGGACAATTGCGGCGGAGGACACACCCCTGGAGCTTCGCCGGAGCCACAGACTCGCAGGACTTCCGCCGCTACCAGTCATCATGAAACCTGATGGCGAAATCCAACCCGCTGCGTTTAACACCTATGGGCACCATTACAGGGAACCGCACCCGTTCTCTGGGAAACCTGGAGAGGAAGTCGATGAATGGCTCAAGCACTATCGGCGTGTGAGTCTGTATAACCACTGGGACACTACCATCCAGCGCAACTACGTACCACTTTTTCTTGAGGGCGTTGATGTTGTACAAGAATCATGAGGAGAATTTGACTACGTGGGCAAGTTTTCTGGACGAAATCAAGAAGTGTTTTGGAGATCCTACCACGATAAAGAAGCGTGCTGAGCAGACCCTGAGCCAATGTGCTCAAGTCCCTGGGGAGACATGTGCGATGTATATTGAAGAAGTTCTTACGCTTTGCAAGAGAACTTCCTTATCCACATCAGTCATTAGTGTGGACCCACTAATGACTGATGTGGATAAGGTTAGGCATCTCCTTAAGGGCATTGTGGAAGATATCTATCACTAACCTATAGGAACGGATAACTTGCAGTCGGCCAATGACATCATTCGACATTGCCGAACATTTGAGGCCCTTAAAGCTCGGCGAATTTCGGCAAAGTTCAGTAGACTCCCAACGTCACAACAGTGGCAAGCATCGACGTAGTCCCTCCACCCAGTGATCTGGCGTCAACAATACGACAGATAGTGCGCGAAGAACTTGATCGGCGGGGCGCTGCTGTGCCATCGATAGCACATGGCCATGGTTCTTATACGCCATGCGGCCCCCCGCCTGCGTCTATCAACGCTGCGGTCTTCGTCGACTCAAGGACGCCGGTACAGTTGCGTCGTCATGCCTATATGTCTGATCCACGAAACGACTACGTGCAAAGGTCACTCCCGATAGGGCAGCGTGGCAAGATTATCCCGCTGACCATCCTCAGGAGCGAGTGGGGCGTGAAGCACCTGTGTGCTTTTACTGCGGCTTTCGTGGACATATAGCCCGCTTCTGCTCAGAGCGGCATCAGTCACCTCTGCCGCAGTATCAACGACCCCCGGCATCCTCACGGCGCGCAAGTACACGGAGACACTATCGCTGGCCACCCAACGGCTACCACCAAACAGACTTCCAACAGACCTTCCACAGCGATTCGCCGGCTTCTGTGTGGAGTGTGACGCCACCAGCCTCCTCCCGCCAGCGTCAGTCACCATCACCAGGTAGTCGGCGTCTCACTTCTCCTCTTCCACCGGAAAACTAGACGCCGCGGCCGATGGAGGTGAGGTCGCCGTACATTTTTCCCTACGTACAGATATGCCTCCGCCAGTTTCCATGCTACAAAATAGGGTCAGTCCTCTTATAGATGGTGTCCCCGCGTCGGCATTAGTCGACACAGGAGCAACTGTTTCCGTAATGAGCAGAAATTTTAAGATTCGTCTTGGCAAGAAAGTGATGTTCTCTTGGGGAAGCCAGACAACGTTTCTTGCTGTGAGTGGAGAACCGTTGCGCCCAGTGGGAGTTTGTACTGGAACTGTGAGTTTCGGCGCTAAATTGTTTAAGGCAGATTTTGCAGTTCTTAGTTCTACTCATAACGTTATCCTAGGGATAGACTTTTTGAAAGAATGTGGAGCCACTGTGGATTATGCAGCTAGCGAAGTTTTACTGTCTGGTTTTTGTGAAGAGCCCACGCGATGCCAACAAATTATCGCAGTCGTTGATGACATAGTTTTACTGGCCCAATCGATGGTTCAAGTGCCTGTGGATGTTTGTGGTATCACAGCAGAAAACGTTCACGTTATAGTTCATCCAATCCAGCTGAACTGTGCGAAGAAGGGTGTGGTTATGCCGCACTGCGTGATATCTGCAAGTAGTGGCAAAACCTTGGTACGGGTGGTCAACTCCTCTTTCGAGCCGGTTGTACTGCCTTGTGGAATGAGACTGGCTGTGTTTGAGTTCAAAGTCAGGAGCAACGTTAACATTGCAGTCATTAGCGATGATAGGAAAAGGGAAAGTGCGTCTGATGTGGCTTGCTTGTCCTAGTGATGACATGCTAAGGGATGTGTTGAATAAGTCGCTATCGCCAAAGAAGAGACAAGCGTTAGTTCGGATCCTCTCCAACCATGCATCCGTATTTTGATTTCGCACTCAATAGCCGTATATTTTCTGCACCACCTTCACGCACTCGTCATGCGATTGATACTAGTTCCGCCCATCCCATTCGTCAGAGACCATACAGAGTATCTCCATCGGAGCGTAAAGTTATTGCTGAGTAGGCCGCATACATCTTCAAGTGGAAAATGAGTTTTGTACGCGAATCGCTGGCATGTCCGCCTTGTCCGCTGGCACTATTAGCAGTGTTATCTCTGAACCCCTCATCTCCGAAAAGGACCATCTTTTCACTATAGAAGAACTTGACGCATTTTGGCGGCTTCCCGACTATCATCTTCACCAGGACCCGATGGCATCACCTACGCCGCTCTAGCCAACCTTCAACAGGAGGCCAGGGGACAGTTGTTATGCTATTACAACCACTCATGGCAGGCGGACATTGTTCCCCAGGATTGGAAAATAAGTCGACTTGTGCCACTACTCAAAGCAGGAAAGTCACCATTTGATTTGACACCATTTCGCCCTATTGCCCTCGCAAGTTGCGTAGGAAAAGTCATGGAAAAGATGATACTTACACGCCAAGAATGGTACCTCGTGCGCTACAACGTATACCCAAACTGCATGACGGGTTTTCGGCGAGGTAGGTAATCTCTTGACAACGTGATTGATCTCACAACATTTATCCAGCAACAGAAGAGCCTCAAGCGCATACCACTGGCACTCTTCCTCGATGTCAAAGGGGCTTATGATAACGTAACACATAAAGCCATCCTAGACTCTCTGGAAGCTGTCGGAATCGGTGGTCGGATGCTCCAATGAATCCAGGATTATTTGGCGAGAAGGTCCTTTTTTGTGCAAACCTCAGACGGACCTACCACCAATTTCTATACCTCCCGTGGCGTCCCTCAGGGCGCCGTATTAAGTCTCACTTTATTTAACCTCGTATGGTAGGCCTTCGTGAAATTTTGCCAAATGCTATCCTCATATTCATATATGCTGACGACATTTGTCTATGGACTTCGGCTGTAACTCGTCGACAAGTACGTGCAAGAGTCCAGCAGACTGCCACCCTGACATGTTCATATCTCCGTAAGCAAGGTCTGTCCATCTCAACGCAGAAATGTGCATTGGTTGCGTTTACTCGCAGAGCCATGACACAACACTCCGTTACCATCAATGGACAAAATATTCCATACCAGAAGAACCATCGCTTCTTGGGTGTGATTATTGACAGGGACCTTTCGTGGAGTGCCCACTGCAGTTAACTGAAGAGAAGGCTAACTTCCATCGTCCATATAATGTGGTTCCTCCGCGGAAAATCTTGGGGCACATCAATATGGTCAACGATGCAGCTCTACAGGGCACTGTTTCTGGGATTTTTGCGCTACAGCTTGCTGTTACTGGCAATTACGTGCAAGACAAACATCCGCACCCTCGAAAGTCTGCAAGGACAAGCACTATGCGTGTGATGAGGATTGCCGCGATGCACCTCAACCTACGGGGCAATTATGATCGCAAGAAAACATCTAATTTAAACATACATTACCACAGACAATTTGAGAGCCCACATAAGACACCTCTGCCGAGTTTCTGGTCACCATGTTGCAGTGTTGCCACTTCAAAGACCACAAGCGATGTTTTCAAAGATTATTTCTGCCCATAGAGAATGCCTTCCTTTTGGCTTCACTCCAGCAACAAGACCAGCGTCAACTCCGTGGTGCCTACAACAACCACAGGTGTGCCTCCCTATTCCGGGATAACGAACAAGAGCCGTCAATCAACAGTGGTCCTACGACAGGTGACATTGTCCCTACTCAACAAAAAATACGGCAAGAGGACCTACATTTACACTTATTTATCGGTCTCGGCTGACAGCTCCACAGGTTCTGTTGTTATCCCGACGTACCAAGTCACTATAAAGCTCAAACTATCGCATAGGACAACATCCACAGCAGCGGAGCTTGCCGCCTTACGTGCTGCTATACTGTATGTCGCGGAATCCCGGCCTCAAAAATGGGCTGTGTTCTGCGACTTCAAGGCATCCTTTCAGAGCTTGCAATCAGCTTTACGACAAAGGGTGCATCAACAACTACTGAATGAAATAAGAGAAGTGCTTCACGAATTTTTATCGAAAGGACTTGACGTGGTGTTCCAGTGGTTACCGGAACATTGTGGTATTGTCGGTAATGACCTTGCCGATAATGCTGCCCGATCCGCCCACGCGGACGCCCAGACAACCCCGATTCCGTTGTCGAGAACCAACGCCGACCTCTCCCGCCAGGATGCAACTTTACTGTGCCGCCTGTGGTTAGGAGTAGCTTCTACGAAGGCGTACTACTTTCGCATAGGAACCAGTGGCGGATAGCTCCCAATGTGAATCGTGCGACACTGACGAGACAATAGAACATCTACTGTGTTCATGTGAACGTTTTGCGAGCGAACGCAACTTGCTGCACGAAACGTTAGAGACACTAGACAGTAGACCGTTTTCCAGAAAGAAGAACCTTGGTTCATGGCTCTACGCGTCGCAGGCGAGCAAAGCAACGCGGGCATCGCTAAGTTTTCTAAAGACGACCAGACTACGCAACTGCTTATAAGCGTGCAATGGACAAGGTCACATCTACCCACAAGTTGCCCTTCACTTCTCTCTCTTCTCCTTCAACCCCCTCATTCCTTCCTCCAGTGCAGGGTAGCAAACTGGACGTGCGTCTGGTTGATCTCCCTGCCTTTCATTTCGTCCCTTCCTCCTCCTCCTGAGCAGGTGGAAGAAATGCTGCCTAAGAAAGTTATACAACAGTCGTCTAGCCCCTGGGCAGCACCAGTTATACTTGTAAAAAAGAAGGATGGGTCTTGGAGATTCTGTGTAGATTACCGGTGGCTCAACTCAGTTACAAAAAAGACGTATATTCGCTGCCCCGCATCGACGACGTTATCGATTGTTTGCACTCTGCTTCGTACTTTTCTTCCGTAGACTTAAGATCGGAATATTGTCAAACCCTTATGCACTCTTCCGATAAAGAAAAAATGGCTTTTATAACTCCAGATCGTTTATTTGAATTTAATGTCATGCCATTTCGTCTATGTAACGCTCCAGCCACGTTTGAGTGCTTTAAGGACACAGTTCTCTATGACTTAAAATAAGAAGTATGTCTGTTGCTATTTTGATGACGTTGTAATCTTTGGCCGCACGTTTGAAGAACACAATCGTCGACTTGATGTCGTTCTCACGTGCCTTGAGAAAGCAGCACTTACCTTGAATTCCAAAAAGTGCCATTTTGGTGATCGTGAAACTCTAGTTTTTGGCCATCGCGTAGACAAACACGGCCTTTGGCCTGATCCCCACAAAATCACCACGGTCAACACTTTCCCTCAACTACGCTCACTACGAGAACTCAGAAGCTTCGTGGGCCTGTGCTTGTATTTCCGGCGCTTTGTTCCTAGCTTCGCCAATGTTGCTGAGCTGCTTACTCATCCGCTCAACAATCTGCTCAACAAAGACGTACCCTTCAAGTGGACGAAAGAGTGCGAGTCATCATTTTCGCAGCTGAAGCTTCTACTCACTTCTGGGCCTATTCTTCGTCATTTCAACGCATCAGCCCCAACTGAGCTTCACAGTCATGCATGCGGAATCGGTATCGGTGGAGTACTAGTTCAGCGTCACAGCGCCGCCAAACATGTCATTGCCTACGCGAGCCGTTCTTTGAGTAAAGCTGAGCGCAGTTACAGAGTTAAAGAGCAAGAATGTCTGGCAGCTGTCTTCGCCATGCACATGTTTCGCCCGTACATCGATGGTCGCCGATTCTCCATCGTCACAGACCACCACTCACTTTGTTGGCTCACTGGTCTACGAGATACAACCGGTCGTCGCGCACGATGGGCGCTCCGTTTGCAAGAATTTGACTTTGATATTTGCTTCAAGAGTGCCCGCCGTCACGCGGACACTGACTGCCTATCGTGACTTCCCCTTTCCACAACTTAATGCGACGCTGACAATTTAGAAGACTGTCTGGCCGCTATTAACTCACGTTTTCCAGATTTGGAAGCGTTCCGTACAGAACAACGTCAAGACCGTAGTCTGGCTCCTTTTTTCTCATCTGCCGTCGATAAGCCGCATCAGAGCCCATTCGCAATGCAGGATGGCATTCTTTACAAGCGAAGTTTCGCTGCAAAGGGGGCCCACCTACTTTTGGTTGTCCCCAAATCATTGCGACCCAACGTGCTGCAAGCTATGCACGACGATCCAACATCTGGGCATATGGGGTTCGCCAAGATCTATCACCGCACACTGAAACGTTTCTACTGGCTTCGCGTGCGTCAGGCTACAGCTAAATACGTGACCAGCTGTGAGCATTGCCAACAGTACAAGAGTTCAACAACTGCGCCGCCAGGATTTCTCCATCACATACTGCCTCCATGTTTTCCCTGTGAGGTCGTCGGTATTGACTTGATGGGCCCTTTTCCACGAACTATCACTGGGAACCGCTGGATGGAAGTCTGTGTAGACCACCTCACTCGGTATGCTGAAACCGCAGCGATCTCAACCGCAACCACCGATTACGTTTGTGACTTCCTGCTACGCTACATCATCCTCCGGCATGGGTCCCCTCGTGCCATCATCAGCGACCGTGGCCGGCAGTTTGTAGCCGATGCCGTGGAAGAGTTGATTCGCCAGTCTGCTTCGCAGTTTCGTCACGCCTCTTCATACCATCCACAGACCAACGGTTTGACTGAGCGTGTCAACGGGAGGCTCATTATCATGCTCGCTATGCACGTTGATTCGAAGCATAAAAACTGAAACGAAGTTTTACCGTTTATGACCTACGCCTACAACACTGCGCTACAAGAGACCACCGGCTTTAGCCCGTTTTAACTTCTCTACAACCATGAACCACGTACTACCTTCGACACCATTCTCCCGTTTTCAGAGCAAGAAAACTCATTCCTTGCAGAGACACTCTGTCGCGCAGAGGAGGCACGGCGCATCGCGCATCTCCGGACTTTCGCAGCCCAAGACCGTTGAAAGGCTCGCTACGATAAGCGACATCGAAAATCGTCGTACAGCGAAGATGATATGGTGTGGATGTGGACTCCAAATCGAGAGAGCGGTTTGTATGAAAAGTTTCTGGCCCGCTATACAGGTCCCTTCGTAGTTTTGTCGTGCCTTAGCGATGTTACGCACGTAATATCACGCCTCACATTTTCTGGTCATTGCTACAGGAAAACTGACGTCGTACATGTTGTCCGGTTGAAGCCATAATACGTGCGACACTAACTCGCCCAGTGGGCATCGTCTGCAACGGGAGAAATGATACGAGACTTTCGTTGAAGTGGGGTAGAGGAGGAAGAAGTGAATGTGTTCTGTGCCAGGCCTGACGGCTGCAACCATCTATCATCCAACATGTACAATAAACATCTCTCACCTGTAACAATATGTTGAATAAGGCATTTCAATCCGGACATACCGTTGCGTTGCAAAGGATTCCCCGTCATTGTGGCATAGCTGGGAATGAACAAGCTGATGCAGAAACGAAAATAGTGCACACTAGGGTGAAGTGTTATCGATTCACTTTTCCCTATACGACATCAACGCCTTGCTGTCTAAAGCTATGAAGACATCTGTTGGGCTCGAACTTCGTGCGTTCCCCGAATTACTTATGTTACCCACCCCGTGGCCGGTGACCCCTCGCCAACAAGGAAGCAGGGCCACCGGAATGCGGGACGATGGCTGTCTGCTGGCCACAAAGGACGCGACAACCCCGTGCCCCAAGGGGTGCAATTATGACGCCTTACGGGAGACAAAGCCAGGCTGCAGGTGGCTGGTACACGTGGAAGGTACACGTCCACGTCCGCCGGACAATCAGAATCAGCGGTGGCGACGGCATTGGCGCACGGGCCAATTGTATTGATGGCCTGTCTGCCCGGCATCGCGGGAACTTACTCAGAGGCGCTTTTCCACGACCTGACAACGCCCGTCGTCGATCATTCCGGGAACCGGTGTGAAAGAAACCTGAGCGACGGCGGAGAACCAATGAGTGGGCGAGAGGCGGTGGGTCTTCGAGGTTGTGGCGAAGAGAGACACATCCGTGCGTTCCGATTGGACTGTAAGAGTGGTGCGTTACGATTGGACTGTAAGAGTGGTTGAATGGGAAGACAGGGGATAAAACCAGGGGTGCTGGGACGGAAAAAAAAGAAACGAATAAATGTCTCTATATTCAGATGATGTCGGAGCGGTCGTTTCCTCAAGGTGCCAGCAGATGAAAAGTTCTCGTCTTCGGCTTCCTTGGCGGCAGCAGCAAATGTCGTGCAACAAGCGAGAGGCGAGTGAAAAGAACCAAACGGAACGTAACTGGTGCAGTCGAGCAGGATCTGCATGGCTGAACTGAGGAGGACAGCGGGGAGCGACATCGGCCGAGACTGACGACAACCACTTTCAAATGACGACCACGCTGCGGGATCAACCAAGCAAGGCTAGTCCACCGGATTCCGAGGAGGAAGAGCGCACTGTAAGGCTACTTCAGGCGGGTACCTCTTTATTTTCTGTTGGGCGCAGGCGATGACAAAGCATTACTACTTGCGAGACAGATAAAGGGACAACTCGGAAATTAACGGGGACGGGGCAGGAAACTTGCAGGCGTTTGGAGTCGCCGACAGCGGCACGGGGGGTCATGGTAGTGGCACGTCAGATACGGCGTCGGAACAGCAGCTAGCGCTGCTCCAGCTTCAATTAAAAATTGCTGAGGTGGGAACGGAGGAGCAGCGCTTGATGCTGGAAAGCCAGCGGCTACGAGCCCGTAATGGGGCAGAGTCCAACGAGAGCGATGACAGCGTAGCGCTTGGCGGAAGATCAGAGGAAGACAGGCGACTGAAATTCGCAAGCTTGTTAAAGGTTGTACTGGCACCAATGCCGAACCAAGAGGCGCTTGCGCCAATGTGGTTCGAGGCTGTTGAGCAACGCTCGAGTCGTATGAAGTTCCGAGTGAATGGTGGGCTGGGCTAGTTTTGCCACAGTTGAGTGAAAGGGCACGCGAGCTGCTGTGCAGGCTTACAGCAGAGGAGCGCAAAGCTTATGTTAAGCTTAAGTCAAGCATTTTGGAGGGTCACAGGCTTTCGGCGGCGGAGTACAAGAGGCTGCTTGCGGGATCGAAAAGGGGAGAAGGGAGTCCTGGGATCAGTTTGCCGTGCGCCTCGAGAATTATTTCGACTGTTATGTCGAGAGTTCAAAGGTAGGCACGTACGAGAAACTCAAGCAGCTAGTGGTCGCGGATCGCTTGAAAGAATGTTTGAGCCCGGAAGCGAGAGCGCGTGTCATTTGTAATCAACAGGAGTCCTTTTTGCTGCCCAGTGGCGTGGCTAGGCTCGCGGAGAGATTCGAGGAGAGCGAAAAGTGCAAGGCAGCACAAAAGAAGGCAAATGTAGAGGAGTGGCAAAAGAAAACTAAAACAGCGGTAGATACACCCACGAACGGAAACGGGAAAAGGCGATGTTTTGAGTGTAAGGGTTCCGACCACATTGCCAGAAATTGCCCCAATAAGGGCTCAGGTGCAAGGCAAGGCACTAGGCCAGCAGGACAACAAAACGGTTCAGTGGTCGCGAGGGTGACGGCTTCTGCATTCGGGTCAGAAATAGCAATGACAGACAGGTTGTGGCAGCGTAAAGAGCAGAAACAACCATCACTGGAAACTGTAAAGCTGAAGAGCTCAGGTCAATCATTAAATGCCGTGGTAGACTCAGGAGCGGAGGTGAGCGTCATCAGAAAGGCAGTGGTACCTCAGTACGATGGTACGGGTTCGCAGATAAAGTTGACGGGAGCGTTCGGGCAACAGGTAACCGCTGAGTTGGCTTACGTGCCACTCATAGCTACTGAAGGAAGTCCTTACGTGACGTCCGAGGCGGTGCAGTCGGCCGTGCTTTGTGCAATCACAGATAAGCTGCCAGACGGCACCGACGCGCTGATCACGCCCAACGATTACGCACAGCTTCTCGGGGAAAGGGTTAAACGTGACATAGTGTCAGACGAGTGTTCAGCAGTCGAGGAGACCGAAGCTATAGTAGAGCTGTCAGATGAGGCATGCGACGAGCAACGGGCGATGGCAGGCGTCATAACCGTGGAGAGCAACAGCGAAGGTTCCGAGCCTGTCTAACGCAATCGACAGGAGTTTTGTGAGGCTCAGGAAGCAGACCCGGCTTTACGAGATGCTTGGGCGCGGGCAAAGGCCGGAACGCATGGCATACTCGTTCAAGACGAGCTATTGTATCATCAGGAACACCTCGCGGGTTGCATCTGCAAACAGTTAGTGCTACCATCGCACAGGCACAGAGAAGTGCTGAAAATGGCTCACGATTCACCATGGGCAGGTCATTTAGGAGAGCGTAAAACACTACAACAAGTGAAAAGCTCATTTTACTGGCCGCAGATGTCGCGAGATGTAAAGGAATACTGTAGGTCGTGCCATGGATGCCAGGTGAAATCGCGGACGAGGCAGATAGATAGGGTTCCGATAAAGCCCCTGGCAAGGCCCAGCGCACCGTTTCAGACAGTAAACATGGACTGCATCGGTCCTATGGTACCCCCTTCGGCTAGAGGTCACCGCTATGCTCTTTGTGTCGTAGACTTACATACCAGATGGCCAGAGGTGGTATGGTCACTAACGGCAAAGGCTACATGTGACGCGTTACTGCAGATATTTTCTCAACACCAGGTGCCAGAAACAATTCGCTCAGATCAGGGCACCAACTTTACGTCGAGGTTGACACAGGAGATGTGGCAAAGACTTGGGGCAACTCCGAGATTTTCCACGCCCGATCACCCGCAAAGCAACGGCTTAGTCGAGCGCTGGAACGGCACGTTCAAAGGAATGCTTTCTCACATAGTCAGCGAACATGGACGCGAGTGGGATAGGATGATTCCGTTTTTGTTATGGGCATATTGTGAGGTCCCACATGCGACTACAGGGCGGTCACCGTTCGAGCTCATGTACAGGCGGGTGCTGAACTGGCCCCTATTCATTCTCAAAAGGACTTGGTCAGGAGACTGGGAAGTGCCGGAATCATTGGGTATGCCAGCAGCAGAATATCTTGCGAAGCTTTGAAGTAGTTTGGAAGAAGCTAGCGAAGGAGCCGCCAGACAGAGTGAAGTCACTCAGAAGGAGTACGTAGGACGCTATAACTTGAGGGCCACAGACAAACAGTTTGTCACAGGGAACCAAGTACTATGGCTCGAGAAGAAAGGAGAGGGGAAGCTAGTGGCGAAGTGGAAGGGACCGATCACAGTGGTCGAAAACTGCGACCGTACAGTTATTTAGTTGAGCTCGAGGACGGTTCACGCAGAACCATTCACGCTAACAAGCTTAGCGCATATCACGCCCGAGTAACTGCAGTAGGAGTGATATTGGAAGGCGATCAGGAATTTGGAGAGGTTCCGGTCCCACCATGCGGGCTAGAGGCGCAGGCGACGCTGCCGCTTGATGAGGTAGCACACCTGGAGCCCACACAGAGAGAACAGCTGCGAGACTTAATCGTGAGGCACCCGAGGGTATTCGCAAACAAACCCGGCACCTGCAAAGTGGGAATCCATAAAATACGAATCAAAGCAGGAGAGCAACCGAGGCGCGCATATCCATACAGAGTGCCGGTGGCGCTGGTGAACGAAGTAGAGAGGCAGGTAAATGAGCTCCAGCAGTGGGGATTGGTATACCCGGTTGAAAGTCCGCACGCGTATCCACTGGTCTGCGTATCAAAGAAGGACGGTGGCATTCGCATCTGTTGCGATTACAGGAGACTCAACGAAAGAACAGAGACAGGCTCATTTCCCATGAGCGTGGCGACTGATCTGTTATACCAAGTAGCGAAGGCTAAGTACATAACTCTGCTAGACATGTTCAGGGGTTACTGGCAAATACCTCTCGACGAGGACGCGCAGGTTTGTACTGCTTTTGCCACTCCCTCAGGCCAGTACGCATAGAGAGTGATGCCCTTTCGGTTAAAGAATGCCGCCAGTACCTATCAGAGGGTCATCAATAGTGTACTGGCTCCGCATAGACATTATGCTTGCGCTTACATTGACGATGTAGCGATATACTCCGAGAACTGGAACGAGCACCTGGAACATTTCGAAAAGGTGTTTGTGTCCCTAGCGAAGGCAGGGTTGACACTCAACGTAAGCAAATGTCGGTTTGCACAACAAGAAGCAAAATTCTTGGGGCATATTGTTGGATTAGGCAAGCACGGGGCCGATCCAGAGAAGGTCAGGGCGATAAAGGAGATCCCGGCTCCCGATACAAAGGGACAGCTTCGTAGTTTCTTAGGGCTAGCCAACTATCATAGGGACTACGTGCCCGAGTACTCCAAAGTCGTTATGCCTCTGACTAACCTAACTGGCCGACGTATTCCGCTGAAATTACCTTTGAATACAGAGGCGCAGGAAGCTTTTGACAAGGTGAAAACTGTCTAGTGCAGGCGTCGCCGTTGCAGGCACCAGATCCGAGGAAAGAATTTATCCTCGTCACAGATGCATCCGATTACGCCGTTGGTGCGTGCCTGGCACAGCAGGATCTGGTGGGCAAGGAGCGCCCTATCGCTTTTCTGAGCAAGAAGCTTAGCCCAGCTCAGACCCGATGGGCCACAATAGAAAAGGAAGCTTATGCAATCATTTGGGCACTGGGGAAGTTGGATGTTTGGCTGTTTGGCGCTACAATCAAGGTGATTACCGATCATAACCCACTCAAATTTCTAACTACTCCGCAGACTACTAGGCTGACACGCTGGGCGTTGGCACTACAGAAGTATAACCTGGAAATTGAACACAAAAAGGGGTGTCTAAACGCTAATGCCGACGCGATGTCGCTGTTGGTGACTCCTAACGATGACGCATAAAAGGGACGGTGAGTTAAGGGGGGTGTATGCTTTGTTAGCGCGTGCGCGCGACGGAGTCAACGAGGTACGAGTGACAGTTGGTGCCTCACGTGTCGAGCCAGTGAACATGTGTGCATATGCGGTTGTGTTTGTGTCGCATGTCATAGATACAGTGCATTACATTTGGAGGGGAGGTGTTGGGCTCGAACTTCGTGCTTTCCCCGAATAACTTATGTTACCCACCATGTGGCCGGTGACCCCTCGCCAACAAGGAAGCAGGGTCACCGGAACGCGGGACGATGACTGTCTGCTGGCCACAAAGGACGCGACAACCCCGTGCCCCAAGGGGTGCAATTATGGCGCCTTACAGGAGACCAAGCCAGGCTGCAGGTGGCCGGTACACGTGGAAGGTACACGTCCGCGTCCGCCGGACAATCAGAATCAGTGGAGGCGACGGCATTGGCGCACGGGCCAATTGTATTGATGGCCTGTCAGCCCGGCATCGCGGGAACTTACTCGGGGGCGCTTTTACACGACCTGGCAACGCCCGTCGTCGATCATTCCGGGAACCGGTGTGAAAGAAACCTGAGCGATGGCGGAGAACCGATGAGTGGGCGAGAGGCGGTGGGTCTTCAAGGTTGTGGCGAGGAGAGACACATCCGTGCGTTCCGATAGAACTGTAAGAGTGGTGCGTTACGATTGGACTGTAAGAGTGGTTGAATGGGGAGACAGGGGATACAACCAGGGGTGCAGGGACAGAAAAAAAAGAAACGAATAAACGTCTCTATATCCAGATGATGTCGGAGCGGTCGTTTCCTCAAGGTGCAAACAGATGAAAAGTTCTCGTCTTCGGCTTGCTTGGCGGCAGCAGCAAATGTCGCACAACAAGCGAGAGGCGAGTGGAAAGAACCAAACGGAACGTAACTACATCTATGCAAAAACTTTGGAATGATCCGGATTACCGCCACAATAGCATCTACAGGCTTAACTCTTCTCGTGTGTTTTGCCTTCCGTTCCGACTAAGGATTGGCCAAGAAACGCTACTACATAGACTGTGGCTGAGTGTTGCATACACTTGACGATATTTATGCATGATAGGACAAGAGCAAATTTCTAACTGCAATGTGTGTAACACGCCAGAAACTATTAATAACATCCTGTGTGTGTGCCCTTTTATACGCAGTTGAAAGACAATCTCTTAAGTGCCTCCCACAGGGCCTAGGCAGCCGACCCATTTTGGAGGAGAAACTTTTGGTTGCTTGGGAAGGTGTGGATCACGCTCAACGCAGTTTAAAGGGCCTGCTCACATTTCTAAGCAAGACAGGTTCAGATTCCCGTTTTTAGAGAATCTGATAATGTAGAGACTTTTGTGCGTATACTACAGTGAACGAGACATTGTGTGCAGTGACTCGTTGTGCTATATCCTAATCACCCCTCATCATACCTTCCTGTTTCTTTCTTTTTTCCCCTTACCCCTGTGTGGAGTAGCAGGCCATAAACCCACTTTTAAGAGCGACCTATTCTCCTTCTTCTCATTAAACACCTTCTTTTATTTCTTGCTCATCTACCAAATGTGCACAAATGGTGTCAGGTTTACTTATTCAAAACTTTTTTTCCTGTGACTTATCCAATGTACTATTAGAGGCTAACAATATTCCATACCTTGCACAGACAGAAAGCTGCTCGTTTACAATTTCTTTACCTGCTTTTCAATCGGAAACTGGCTATAACGCCTCACTCTATATTTCATGTACGACATGAAAACTTACTCGCCACCGTCATCCTTATTTTAAGACTATAATTTATGAAAAAAGATTTATTTGACCCCGTCGTGGTGGTCTAGTGGCTAATGTACTCGGTTGCTGCCTTGAAGTTCGCGGGATTGAATCCCGGCTGCGACGGCTGCATTTTTGAGGGAGGAGAAAATGCTGTAGGCCCATGCGCTCACATTCAAGGTGCACGTTAAAGAACCCCAGGTGGTCAAAATTTCCAGATCCCTCCACTACGGCGTCTCTCGTAATCATATGGTGGTTTTAGGACTTTAAACCCCACATATCAATCGAATAATAAGGTTTATTCAAAATTAGCTTTTTGTCCCATGCAAAATATAAGGCTGGAATAATTATTTGTAACCTTTAATCACATTGGGATTACAGCCAGTTGTATTAGCTATATTTGTATTTGCTTTGTTTCACTGTTGTTTGTCGCCCTCACCCTGCTTGGAGGTGTATAAGGACTGCAGTATTTAGTAAAGAAAGGAAGAAAGAAAGAAAGAAGGAAGGAAAGAAAGAAATAAGAAAGAAAGAAAGAAAGAAAGAAAGAAAGAAAGAAAGAAAGAAAGAAAGAAAGAAAGAAAGAAATGACTGCGGAAGTGCTCTGCGAGCAAATTATGTGCCAGCCCCTAATGTTGTCAATGCAAAACACCCAATGAGTCCCAGGCGACAGCGAAGACACCGCCAGAAACACACAACCACCCATGTGGATGTCAGTGGTCTTAAACTCCATGGGGCGAGGAAGGCAGCAAAGTGAACGGTCATTTATATGACGCTGAAAAAGGAAGGACTTGAAGAATTACAGGCCGATCAGCTTGCTCTCTGTAGTATACAAGCTATTTACAAAGGTAATTGCTAACAGAGTAAATAAAACATTCGAATTCAATCAACCAAAGGAACAAGCAGGATTTCGAACAGGCTACTCAACAATTGACCACATTCATACTATCAATCAGGTAATAGAGAAATGCTCAGAGTATAACCAACCACTATACATAGCCTTCATAGATTACGAGAAGGCGTTTGATTCAGTAGAAATATCATCCGTCATGCAAACACTGCGGAATCAGGGCGTAGATGAAGTATATATAAACATTCTGGAAGAAATATACAGGGGATCAACTGCTACCATAGTGCTTCATAAAGAAAGCAACAGAATACCAATCAAGAAGGGTGTAAGGCAGGGGGACACAATTTCCCCAATTCTATTTACCGCGTGTTTACAGGAGGTTTTCAGAAGCCTAGAATGGGAACAGTTAGGGTTAAGAGTCAATGGGGAATACCTTAGTAACCTGCGCTTCGCCGATGACATTGCATTGCTGAGTAACTCGGGGGACGAATTGCAACTCATGATTACGGAGTTAGACAAGGAGAGCAGAAAGGTGGGTCTTAAAATTAATCTGCAGGAAACGAAAGTAATGTACAACAACCTCGGCAAGCAGCAGCGCTTCGAGATAGGTAATAGTGCACTTCAAGTTGTAAAAGACTATGTCTACTTAGGGCAGGTAATAACCGCAGAGCCGAACCACGAGATTGAAGTAACTAGAAGAATAAGAATGGGGTGGAGCACATTCGGCAAGCATTCTCAAATTATGACAGGTAGATTGCCACTATCCCTCAAGAGGAAGGTATGTAAAAGCTGTATCTTGCCGGTACTTAGCTACGGAGCAGAAACCTGGAGACTTACAAAGAGGATTCAGCTTAAATTGAGGACGACGCAGCGAGCAATGGAAAGAAAAATGGTAGGTGTAACCTTAAGAGACAAGAAGAGAGCAGAGTGGATTAGGGAACAAACGGGGGTGAAGGATATCATAGCTGAAATCAAGAAGAAGAAATGGACATGGGCAGGGCATGTAGCGCGTAGACAGGATAACCGCTGGTCATTAAGGATAACTGACTGGATTCCCAGAGAAGGGAAGCGGGTTAGGGGGAGACAGAAGGTTAGGTGGGCAGATGAGATTAAGAAGTTTGTGGGTATAAATTGGCAGCAGCAAGCACAGGACCGGGTTAACTGGCGGAACATAGGAAAGGCCTTTGTCCTGCAGTGGACGTAGTCAGGCTGATGATGATGATGATGATGATGATGATGATGATGATGAAAAAGGAAAAAAATGTCGTTCCGCATGGTGTGGCAGAAACTCACCATCGTGAGCTAGAGGAGCCTCCAATTCATCTGGTATGGTAGATGGCTGGCTGCAACTGCAAGGGTGACTGTCGTGAAGGAGGCGGTGCAGGTGTGTTCTGGCGTAACAATACTGCTTGGCTGCCAATGAAGGGACCCTGTGATGAACGTATTTGGGGTACTAGGAACCTTCTTGGTGAGTCTGTCCTCTCTGACGTGTTGTATTTAACGGTGCCAAGTGGACCACACCTCAGCAATGAAAGTGCTCCAGTGTACCGTCGAAAATGTGAAACAGTAGGATGCAGACAGCGAGGTATACTGTTGATGCGGCACTTCAACAGACACATTCCTCCCACTTCCCAGCTCTTGCGCTACAACGGGCAGCTGTTCTTGCACTGTGCGGAGCAGCTCTCTTTCGAAATCGTCAGCCTTGGCACCTACTGTGAGGTTTACTTCACCTGGTGCGCTCGTAGCAGCCTCTTTACCCTAGACTATGCGCTGGAGACTGCCAATATGACCGCTCGCATAGCACAGGCACATATTGATAAAGAGGGCCAGCTCAGCCTTCGAAGCAACCACAATCGATACGGCTGCATTCTGCTAGGGTGGCTTTCGCACAAGCCGCATGTCATTTCCACCGACACGTAGCATATATCTACCGAACAAGTCAATCGAGAAATTTGCCGCGAATTTTGAGAATCGTTCACAATTACGGGAATATACCACTCATATTATGCATTTGTTAGCGCTTTTAACGTTGCATTACGTGCCAAGATGATCCGGGAAAGGCGGCCATGACCACAGAACTCATGGTGGGGCCAAATGAAGATGGCGTGCGACCAGCACCGCCAAGCAAATCGGGAACATCGGCAGATCGTTAACGGCCTCAACCTTGAGGTATCTGAAAAAAAGTGGGCTGTGTATCCACACTTAAAGCCCAAGGTACAAACACTGGCTCAGTGGCAGATAACACATCATAACCTTAGGCTGATCCAATCCATCAGAGAGGAAGGAAGATGTGAAGCACACAAGCTTTAGATATTTATCACGTCCTTAGACAGAGCCGTCCCCCGCCACCTGCACTCGTACATGCGGCATCGGGGCAGCCAGTCACCGAGCCCAGTAAATACATGACACAGCACTTTTCGCGGATACTCGGGGCTCTGGCCTGAATACAGCTACTGCCCTTTATGAATAGAAGGCAGCCAGTCCTTTTACTGAACAGTCTCCAAGCCTGGAAGAAGCACTCTGGGCCTTCGCAAGGCTCACAGTGGAAAGGGCTTTGAAGAGGGTTAGGGCTCAAATAGCCTCTGGTATCAAGAGCATACCAGCGCGCGTGCTGAAGTGCTTAGAAGAGAAAACATCTCGCAGAAAACCTTATGGCTATCATCAAACGTGAGCCCATTAGTAAATAATGGCATTAAGACAAGGTGATTCTTATCCCCAGAATGGGTGGGGATGCGTCAAACAATGAAAACAATAGGCCAATAATGGTCACCAGCGTTATGTAGTGCTTGTTTGCGCTCGTGATCAAAGTTTGAACGAGTGGATGGGTGGAGACCAATGGATTACCTATTTATTTTTACATACTGTGAATCTCAGAGAGATTATAACAGCCCTATTGAAAAAACGTCCACCATAGGAATGGTGGATTCCACTAACCACCATTTTGGTGGATTATGGTGGTGGAAATGTTGGTGGCACATGGTGTATGGTGGCGTATGGTGGATCGGATGGTGGATGGTGCGCGAAGCAGCGTCAGAACCACCGTGATGAGCTGCCACTAAAGAAATAATCAAAAATATTGTGTAAAAAGGAATGTAGCCAGCACCTGTAAAAAAAAGCTGCGCTAGCGCAGGATCGAACCTGCAACATCCGAATTACGAACTGAGCACACTAACCACTGCGCCACACCGGCAGTTGGCTTCACGGCTGTTAAAGAAGTAGTCAACTCACAAAGTCACTGTTTAACTTCAGTTTTGTTTGTCGTTTACTCTAGAGGGACGGGATCTGCACCCTGCTGCTAAACTTTGCATATTTGATAACCACGAACAACTGCTGCCTGTAACGATTGCCACTGCGATAATGGCAATGGCACTATGTTTTTCAGGGGCGAAGCTCCTTATAGCGTGGCTTGTGCATCCCTCGTAGTACGTAACCACCAGTGGCACATATCCGAAATAGGTATAACATTTAACCTCCAAGGTGGTGCCAGTGAGAGATTTCTTCTGTGCGTTGTTTAACAATAAAAAATAGTGCTCAATGTACATGTCAATGGCTGCTAATGGGGAATGAGAGACAGGAGCATTCGGCTTTTAGTCAACGCGCACGCTGCGGTCCCCATTAGCAGCCATTGGCATGTACATTGAGCACTATCGGACAAGAAAGGGTTGCTACATTATACTCGCTGGGTGTAACCTCCTTATTTTTAGAAAGGTTTAGCGAGCGTTGGGCCGCAGTGCCATGAATACAGTGAACTAGTATATACCATGAACTCAAGGTGGTTTAAGGTGGGAAGTAGACCCGAAGCGCAAGCCGTAAGAAAGTGTGCGTGTGCCACCTCTCGTTTAGTTCTTGGAATGTCCACTGAATGGCGGTGCTTCTATATGGGCAATATATGATAAAAAGATGTGAAATGGTGGGACTTGGAGTGTTGAATAGATGGACGAACGGACACACAGACAGATGCATGGACGGACGCATGAACGGACGCAGGGGCGCATGCATGAACGAACGCAGGGATGGGCGCACGAACAGACGCTTGGACGGTCACACAGACGGACGCATGAACGAACGAACGCTTCGCCCCACTCTCCTTTATTCACTCCGTAGATATGCTGTCATTTTCTTACAATTTACAACCGCAAGTAAAAAAAACAACTCAGTGAACTGAGGAGCAGGTAGAGTTTATAGGCGGTTACTGGCAAGTTTATTATCCGTTTCTTGCTCCTTCCAAAGGGTAGCATCAGTTCAGGCTTTACTACGCTTCCATGCTCATTCGATGAATACGCCCACACAATTGATTTTGATGTTTTTCGCGCAACGCACACCGCAGTCGTGCCAGCGCACCGCTGTTGCTCTGTCGTTAAGAACGGCTACATAACGGCTTGTCCAAAATGATTGCAGTGCGCCAAAAACAATATGCTATCATATTGGTTCAGTAAGCGTACGAATTGACGTGTCTATGTTCTCGCATAAGAGCCAGCGAAGTGCCGGCCAGTGCTACCGGCTGCTGTCGGTGAGGGGAGGCGTACCTTAGGTGGATGTGCTGCAAGCGCGTCGCATCGATGTCTGTCGCTTCTTGCGCGGACACCGTACACAATAAAAAAAGACTTCGTTTAGGTTAACCTATGCCACAGCTGTGCTCTATTGTCATTTTACTCGTCAATATTGTGCATTCTGAAAGCCATTAGCGCCGATAACACTTGTACGGGCTCGGGCGGTATGACTAACCTTTGGTGGAAATCATGGTGGTAGAACAGAAGGGTAGTGACCCGGTGGTGCAACGCTAGCGCATCTGACTCCAGAACAGAAGGGTGAAAGTCTAATTCGCTGAGGCTCATCTCGACGCATGTAGACAGTTGAAAGTTTATGCGTATTCGCACACACTTTGTTAACTTAAAGCTACGGCTCAAACAATACAGTGTGCAAGAATTACCAGAGTTGCGTTTCTAGCGTGGCAACATCAAGTGACCCCGCTGTGTTCTGCTCCTACATAGAAAGGGGCAATTGCGAAGTGGAGCCCATTTATTTGTCGACAACTGCGCGCTGATGTAAAACATTTATTGTCATGTTCACAGTGACAACTGCAGTCTTCTAAACATCCCAACAAAAAAACACATCGCGGATGTCAAACTGATGTAACTACGTACGCCAAATTTAAACATATTCCCGGCTGCATATTCTATGCTCCACAAAAATTGAAGCGCTGTTGACACCACAGGAATAAAAAAACGTGCTAGAAAGCGTAATGAGCAGCGCTGGTTTCTTTGGACCGTGAACATATATCTCTGCGCATTCAAGAATTAAACACTCTAAATAAGTGATTTGACATACTGTCATGTGCTTTTCATCATGCCACCGCCATCCACCAAGTTTCCATCATACCACCGTCATCGACCTTGCTCACCAAGCCTTCCACCAAACACGTTTTGCCTCGCCACATTGAGCCGGCATTTTCCACCGTCACCACTATTGGCTCGCCACCACCACCACTATCTGCCACCATTTTTTCAACTCTAGCCGCCATCAGCCGGCATTTTCCACCGTCACCACCATTGGCTCGCCACCACCAACACCATCTCCCATCATTTTTTCCACTCTCGCCGTCATCAGCCATTATGCCCACTGCAGTTTCCACCATATCCACTAATATTTCCACCATATCCACTATTCTTTCCACCATATCCACCAACGATTCCAGCATCCACCAACCCAAGATTTTTCAATAAGGAGGTGATCAATCTAGGACAGAGATTTAGTACAGTCAAAAGGGGAAAAATACAACAAATGCAACAATTAAATAAAAAAGGACATACGAGCACATCTTTAAAACTACAAATACGCGGCCACTTTGCTTAACGAAAGACAAACAGACAAACAAACGTAACACCGTAGCAAGTTTGTGAGGCTAACAAGTCCTATTCTACTCGTTTGGAAAAGGTAGCTAAGGATTACTCGTAATGGAGGGGGACAGGTTATTCCATTCTCTGATCGCACGTCGGAAGAAGGAGACGTTGAAAGCATCCATGTGACATTTGTAAGCTGGCGTTACACTTCATCAGCTTTACTAAACACTAAAAATGTTTCGTCTGCGTAAGCAGGTGTTATGCTGTCGTATAAAGGGAATTCTACAATAAGTTACTTTATGGCCTATATTCCATCTAGTATTTCTATTTTTGCTTCATGTACCAGGACCGAACTCTAGAATGCATGGTTTCAGACCACGCAGACAGTTTGGTGGCAATCTCCCCATCGTCGCGCACTGTGAAGAAGTAGCCCTAAAAGACGAGAGGATATTGTTGCGCTGCTATGTGGTTGTATAAAAAGCGCACAGAAACGCACCGCATAGTTCTCTTCACATGCCTATCTGACCTTGGACTACAACAAGGGCTAATCTCGACCACACCGTGGATGTACGATGACAATGTAGTAAGTGTGCTGTTGGGTGCCAAAATCACTGGCCCAATTTGTGTTGACAAGGGTCTATGGCAGGGCTGCCTACTGTCACCATCACTGTACATTCCGCTTCTTGTTCAATTCACCTACGACGGCAGAGTCATGCCCACTGCCTCGTAACACCACCCCCGGCGGACGAAGCGCCGTCACGGCGCCGCTAAGTCAATCAAGACTTGAAATATAGTAGCGTTTTAGTCGTGACACATGAACATCAGTAGGTGGTGTGGCAGAAGATGAGTGTGGTTGAACGGGAGTGATAAAGTAGTCGACGTCGGCGACCTTGCGGAAAACATTGTGTAGCCTGGTGTATCGTGGAAGGAGCTCCTCGCACAAGCCTTTACGCCGATGAGACGTCCAAAGTTGGACGAGAGAGCCAGTAGGGCAGTCAACGTTGCGGTGCCAGTCATCGTAGCGGAATTTTTGTGAGGCCTGAGAAGCAGTGAGCCTAGTGTGCGCAACTTGACGAGCGACGTGGGCTCGCGAAGCAACGTCCTGAGCATACACCGTTGGTTCGGTAGTATCAGAAAGAAGAAATGTGTCGAATGGCAACGCAAGGTTGCGGCCGTACAGAAGAAAGAACGGAGAATAACGGGCGGTGTCGTGCCTTGACGAATTGTATGCAAACGTAACGTAGGGAAGCGTTGCGTCCAGTCACGGTGATCAGCAGAGACGTACATGAACAACATGTCTGTAAGAATTCGGTTGAGGCGCTCTGTAAGACCGTTGGTTGGGTATGGTAGTCAGTAGTAAGGTGATGTTCAGTAGAGCAGCTACGGAGGATTTTGTCGATAACTTTTGCGAAAAAGCAGCGGCCATGATTCGTCAGAAGCTGGCGTGGAGCCCCATGCCGCAGAAGACGTCAATCAGTAGAAAGTCTGTGACGTTTGCAGCGCAGCTACTTGGCAAGGCACGAGTTATAGCGTATCTGGTCGCATAGTCAGTTGCGACAGCGATCCATTTGTTGCCTGACACTGACGTTAGGAAATGTCCGAACAAGTAGAGGTTGACGTGGAAGAATAGTTCCGGGAAATGTCGATAGGTTGTAGCAGGCCAGCCGTGCAGAGAGCACGAAGTTTGCGACGCTGGCAGCGTTCGCAAGCAGCGACATAGCGGCGCACAAATTTATACAGGCTCGGCCAAAAAAAACCGTGGCCGCGCGCGGTGATAGCTGCGTGAAAAACCCAGGTGTCCTGCCGTCGGAGCGTCATACAGATGTTGAAGAATGGTGGCACACAGGTATCGGGAAATAACTAACGAAAATTCCGGGCCATCAGACTATGTTGCGGCGATACAGAATTTTGTTGCGGAGGACATAATGATGGAGCGAAGGGTTGGAATGTCCTGAAGATACTCGCTTGATGGCCATCTTGATGGTTGCGTCCCGGCGCTGCTCTGTGCCGATGTCGCGCAAATGAGATATGGTGAGCACACAAGAATTTCGCTCATGGACAGCGAGGCTAGCAGGGTCCACCGGATAACTCGAGAGACAATCGGCATCTTGGTGCAACCTGCCAGACTTATAATTTACGTCAAAGTTATACTCCTGGAGACGTAGAGCCCAGTGACCTAGGCGACTAGTTGGGTCATTGAGCGACGACAACAAACACAGAGCGTGGTGGTCCGTAACAACTGAAAACTTACGGCCATACAAGTAGGGACAAAACGCAAGACACTTGCGCTCCGTTATCTAATAGTTTCGCTCGGATGTGGGGAGAAGGCGGCTGACATACGCAATAACACGGGTTTGGTCCATCTGGTGTTGAGCGAGGACGGCGCCGATGCCATGAGCACTGGCGTCTGTGCGAACTTCAGTCGTCGCGGATGAGTCGAAGTGAGCCCATATTGGTGGTGAAGTGAGCAGGTCGATCAGCGTGGAAAACACAGCTGCTTGGTCTTGGCCCCACGAGAAGGGCGCGTTCTTTTTGAGAAGATCAGTTAGTGGTCGTGCAATTGTAGCGAAAGTGCGTATAAAACGTCGGAAGTACGAGCATAAGCCCACAAAACAACGAACATCTTTGGTAGTAGAAGGCATAGGAAAGTTCTTGACAGCGCTATTCTTGTCAGGGTCCGGTTGGACGCCAGCACCACTTACACTATGACCAAGGAACGTGATTTCTCGTCAGGTGAAATTGCACTTTTACGAGTTCAACTGGAGTCCCGCTCGACGAAAAACGGCTAGAATGGTCGACAAACGAGTAGGTGGCTTTCAAATGTTGGGGAAAAACAATCACATCGTCGAGGTAGCAAAGGCAGATGGACCATTTATAACCACGAAGGAAAGATTCCATCATGCGTTCGAACGTTGCCAGGGCGTTGCACAGCCCAAAAGGCATAACCTTGAACTGATAAAGGCCGCCCGGTGTGACGAAGGCAGTTTTTTTTCGCTCTAAGTCGTCGACATAAATTTGCCATTAGCCCGAACGCAGATTTATAGATGAAAAATATCACGCACCATGAAGGCAGTCAAGGGCGTCGTCAATTCGTGGCAGCGGATATACGTCTTTGCGGGTTATCTTGTTCAAGGCATGGTAGCCAACGCAAAATCTCCAACTGCCATCTTTCTTTTTCACTAACAGAACAGGTGACGCCCATGGACTTGAAGAGGTCTCTATGACTCCTTTGGAGAGCATCTTCTTGACTTCTCGTTGTATGACCTAGAGTTCGGACTGTTAAACACGGTGTGGTCGCCGTCTAACAGGACAAGCATCGCCGGTATGTATTTGATGACGCACGACGGACATTTGACCCAAGGGTGGTCATCGATGTCGAAAATATCTCAGTAGGTGGTCAGAACGTGGTGGAGTTTCGCAGCCTGACAGAGAAGATCAGGGGATCATAATCATGATCATCATGGTGATTTCGTCGGTAGGTGCGTTTGCTCGCCTGGCTGCTACAGGGGATGAGCAGTCTTCAGGGTCTAATGCCACGATGTTACATGCATCAAGTGGGGAAACACGGCCTAACGAAATGCCTCGCGGGAGGACTTGGGTCGAACTACTAAAGTTGAGGAGTGGAATCTGAACGTAGTTGTCCACGATAGTCACGATAGTATGCCGAACAGCAAGACTTCGGGCCAAGAGCACATCCGCTAATGGAGACACTATGTAGGCACCGTGGGAAGAGCTGGTGTTATCGTTAAGGCCACAAACGTAGTGGCTTGCGGTGACAGTCGAACATAATCAAAAGCGCACAAGCGGTGTGATGGTGAGGATGGCACAGCCCCACGTCGAGGCCGTTCAAGGTGGAGAACGCCGGTTGCACAGTCGATGAGAGTGGCAAGAGCGGACAAAAAATTCAATCCAAGAATCAGGTCATTGGGGCACTGCTCAATAACTGCAAAAAGAACAGATGTGGGGTGATCGGCGATTGTGATGCGTGCTGTGCACATTCCCGTGATGGCAAGACTTCTTCCGTCGACGACACGAATAGTGCCAGGAGCAGCCGGTGTGATTTCTTTCTGCGACGAAGTCGGGCACTCATCACAGAAATATGCACCCCGGTGTCAATAAGTGCAGAAACAGTCAGGCCGTCAACGTCGACGTCGATCAAATTTCGTCGCGTCAGCAGTACAAGAGGGATTTGAGGTCGGTATCTAGGATGCAGCTTCACTTCCAAAAACTGCACTTCTTAGTTTCCCTGATGAGAATTGAGCGGAGAAGTCGGGCGTCGTCGTAGAGGAGAAGGGAACGACGGGCGACGTCCAAGCGGTGATCGGAACTGATGACGTCGAGACGACGGTGAGCGGCTTTGCTGCGTACCAGGGGCATCGAAGGCTTAAGAATCGAAGGGTGGAAGCGGCGGTAGTTGTCGGGGATCGGCGCAGGAGGTTGGAAAAGGCGGTAGCTGTCGGCGCGGCGAGCAGAGTTATACTGTGCTCGGGACGAAGACCAATGGTTGTGGCAATACCGTGTGATATGACCTATGCGGCGGCAGTTATAGCAGATCGGCCGATCATCCGCAGTTTGCCATTCGATCGGATTGCGAGAGCGTGGATAAGACCGTTCCTGGGACGGTGACCTGCGGCGAGGTGGCGACCTTGAACGAAAGCCAATTGGTCGAGATTGAGCAACGGGGCAGACATCGAAGCCCACATTGCTGAGTTCTTCCCGCACAATCGATTGTACCAAGCAAACCTGGGGTACTTGCGAGTCGACGTGGCTATTGGTGGGAAGAGTACATTCTAAAAAAAAGGGGAGCGAGAATGGAGAAATGGGCTCCGTTCCTTCTTCGGCGCAGCGACTTCCTCCCTTTCGGGCGCTTTACCCATCGCGCCTTCTCCCGACAAGGACCAAGTAGCAACGTTCCTCCTTCAGCGTTCAAGTTTCTCCTCAATCACGGGGGTCTTGCGCTCGCGCATTCACACGCCGAGCATAGCCAGCCGCGGCCAGTCGCGAGCGATTGCTTTTACCAAAGATTGATGTAAGCAATGCAGCAGTGACGTTTTTTTTTATTGGTGTAGAGTAAAAGCCTCTCTTTTTTTATCGCCAGGCACTCGCACGATGCTCCGCACACTTCCATGTGCGTCTCCTGTTGTTTCATACTACCAATTTGTCACGAATACAAGGAGCTCTGCTTCCCAAGCAGTCTTGCTTTATCGATTACCTTAGAGTGTACAGAAATAAAGATTTTTTTCGGTGTCGACATACTTGATAAGCCCACCATTTTTAGTTTCGCACGGCACCAACAGCACTCATGAATTTAACGAGGCGCATAAAAAGCATAACACTTAATTTTTGCAACATTCGAGGAAACCTGATACCACTGCACAGTCTATGCGTGAAAGCACGATCATATACAACTGATAGAGTTATACGTGCCGCTACCGTTATATGGACGTTCTTTGGAGCTTACCGCCATTCTAAAAGGGCCGCCGTGGCCGCAAGTCGAACCTGCGTCCTCCAGCATAGTCACACGACACCCAATAAGGCTATGCTACCACGGCAGGCGAAAGCACAATGGGAAACAGGCTGCGAAGTTTCAACGAGCGTTTATTCGCCAGACTAGGTTACAACCATCAGAAACGTTTTAAACATCGTCATAACTACACTTATGTCAAAAGTTAACCAATGAATTCTGTCAGTTAAACCAAATTCCTTATCGCATGCGTTTCGAATTGCCCATGCCAGCACTGAGAGGTAAGACGGAATAATGCACGCGTGCAGTATGCCTTTCTCGTCCATGATTCTCCTTTGTCGTGCGAAACTCAACACAAAATGCACTTCTAGTAACAGCTCTGTACAGCAGGTAAGTACTAACACTAACTCACCTCTGTGAAACGAGTAATAACCACCACAGCCACATCGCTAACAACACAATTGTGGCACGCACTATGACTGCAAGTTGACATGCGAGGCGAATCGCGAGAGGCATCTGAAGCAGAAAAGTATGTAGGCACAACATGCTATAACGTTGTAGTAAATTCGCGCACTGTAGTGATAGTTCTTCCACTCAAGTAAAGAGCTGCCGCGATGCCAACAGCCACTGCAATAGCTCACGAAAAAATACCGTCGGATGCGAGATCATCGCTTATTTCTCTCGCAATACCCGCGTTGTAGCGTACGTATACACTGCTAGGACGGTCGTTACCACATCCAACACATTGTCATTGAAGGGCTAGCGGTGTACTGCATCCATGGCTAATGGTCACACTTGAGGTAAGCACGTAAAAAAGAATATAAGCAAACGTTAACACGAAAAAACTAAACGAGGTTGACGTGACCACAGAACACCTACCGCGACAAAGACTAAGTTTGGCCTGCATGCTGCGCCCTCCCCGAGTAACAAGAAGAAGAATAAAAAAGACGTGACATATGAAATGGCTAGCACGGGGCAAGCGTTTGCATTCTCGGAGGCTTCAAGAAAAAAAATAACTGTGGCAGAGATCGAGAGATGGCGCAGCGTTCGCAATGCCGTGGGCATTCTATGCATGGCTTGGGGGTAATCGCTTTCGTAAAAACCAGATAAGCTTTAGTAATAATTTCGTTCATCATTGTGCAACCGCTGATAAACTTCCGTTTGTCTAAGCATCAGATACAACATATTTACGTGTGCGCATGTTCTGGCATTGCCACAAAACGTAAAAATAAGTGTAAGAAAACTTGCTTGTAGATTGATTTGTGGGGCTTAACGTCCCAGAAAACTTGCTTGTAGCTTGTGCCACTATGGTGAGTCAAAATTCATCGCTATATAACCTTGTGCCGTTTCGTAGTAGGGTGTGAGTAAACACGTCGAAGTACAATAAATAAAGAAAACAGTCATGTAAATGACGTCTGTTTTGTCATCATCGTTAGAGTATGTCTAAGAAGGAAATGTTCGGTTGAGTGTTATTGACGTTTGTGGCAATAAATTTTTTCTAAACAGAAAAAAGTAAACACGTCGAAGTAAACCGCTTGTGTTGAATGGTTGATTGTGCTCTTGTTCATTGAATTCACCCTATATGCGTACTATGTGTAGTATGCGTCCTTGTGTGCATGTGTAGCTATATGCATTGCATTAGCACATATTAGGCGTCCGGTGTCAGTGAGTAATCCTGAATGGTCTGAGGCGTAAACTATTCGCAAGGATAGTTCACGCCTCAGACCATTCAGGATTACTCACTGAGGCGTAAACTATCCGCAAGGATAGTTTACGCCTTAGCCTCTCAGACCATTCAGGATTACTCACCTGATAGTGGGTATGACAACGCACGTCACCGCAGGCAACCTTTTTTTTAGTATCATTCAGTTCATCTAGATGGCGTCGTCTACCACCTATACTTTACGGTTATGACGCTCTCACACCTCCAGCTACTTATATAACGTTGAACATCTATATATCAAAGCTGCACTAATGAGTCGAAATGATTTCGCTGCGATCGAGTCTACGGTATGGAGGCACATCTCGTGACCTGCGGCCCCGTAAACACATGGATAACGTCGCTACACTATGTGAACCTGCGATATATAAAATACAGCAAGCCTAGGATGCACTCTTCAGGTGAGGACTCTGCAGTATCCGTGTCTTTCGGAGTGAATGTCATCTCGCTGGCCGAACGAAACCTGCTTGCTCCGTCATTCTCTTTCGCGATGTTTTCATCACCACAGGTTCATCTGCTTGTTTTTATAATCATTTCGTTCGACATCAAGCTCAGCGGGACCGTTTTTTTGTAACTCTCAGTGCCGTGTACTCCTTATCAGTTGAAAATCGATGCATTTGCTAAGCCTACTCGCTTCGCTAACCTGGGGTCAGCCATGTTGATTTTCACAAGGAGGAACATGTTTCTCCGTGGCAAAGGGAGCAACGTTTCTCTATTTAAACAAACATTGGGGACATCGACGTTTCTCCTTAAATGAAGAGAACGTCTCTTCAATTTTTTAAGAGTGCAGGTGTAATTGCTTCAATTTTTCACCGGACGATTCGCGCAATTTCAGACGCCGGTGATGACTGCCGACGAGAGGTCAGTCCATTTTCGCAGGAGGACGTCGCAGCGGTGTTCGGCAGTCGAGTGACTGATCTTGAAACACGCCTGCTTTTAGCCAATTCAAAACACCGGCATTCCTGAATAATTTCCTCGACGGTCGCGCAGTTCCGGCACATTAGCAGGTTGAACACATGATTCGCTATCCCCTTGAGGACGTGGCCAACCTTATCCCACTCCGACATGTCGTTCTCGACTTTACGACATAGAGCCAGCACGTCCGTATATACGTGATATATGGCTCTGTGGACGTCTGAGCACGTATAGACAACTCCTTCTTTGCAGCCACCTTTCGACCGACGAGCTTCCCAAATAAGTCGCGAAGCTTCTCCTTGAATGTGTCCCAACATCCCATCTCTTACTCATGGTTCTCATACCAGACTTTGGCCATGCCTTTCAGGTAAAACAGCACTTTGGCCAGCATGAGAGTCGGGTCATAACGGCTGAGTGCACTGGTACGTTCGTTGTCAGCTATCCAGTCGTCAACAACAACTTCGTCCGTACCGCAGAACGTTCCTGAATGATTCGGACGCGTCAGCGCGTACGTGCGTGAGAGTGGACGCACGTACGGATGGACGCATGGACGGACGGATGGACGCACGAACGGACGAACGGATGGACGTAACAACGGACGGAGGGAAGGACGTACGGACAGTCGCACGGACGTATGAAGGCAAGAATGAACGGACAGACGGAAGCGCGGACAGACTGACGGGTGCTTTGCCTCACTCATCATCATTCAGTCCGTGGATATGGTTTGATTTTTTTCTTGTTTGCAATCTGTTGGTATACGTTTTACAAGGTCATATCCGTGACGAAAATACGTCACCGGAGCTGTGGTGGACCTCAGCATTATATACTTGCGAGTTAAAATAGAAAAAAATTAATGCGCTAATCAGCATAATCAAAACATGGAAAAACTACCGGGACCAACATATAATAAAGTTTTACGCACTTCAAACGAAATACATACACACCTAAATCAAATTAAAATTGCACTTCAACTTCATAAACTGCGCAGTGAGACGCTCCGTAAACATATATGGGCAAGAACCTGCGCAAGGTTAACCATGCAACATATATTTAGCTAAAAAAAAACCCAAAAACCCAGAAAGGAGAAGAAGAAAAGACATGTCAACCCTTGCAACCAAGAAAAATAGGAAGTAAATGGAACAGAGAAGTAGAAAGTAAAGATAAAAATGTGACAGAGAGACAAGTAAAGGCGACTGCCGATGCCCCCGGGTGGTCAACCCCGAGGTACCGTCTACGTGCAGCTAGAGCTAAAGCAGTGTGCTGATTCGGCCGGGGGGGCTCTAAAGGTCCTGTCACCCTGCATTGGCTCAACCCCCGGGATCCTCTTTTTTTCGAATGCGGCAAATCCCCGCATGACAAAGCGTGGAATGGAGTTGATCACCCCCGCCCCATTGACTCAGGTCTGTGGCGACGCCATTCGCCAAACGCCTGCTTCTGCATACATTCCTGTGGGGATACGGGCAAGTGATGGCCATGATTCGGTGGAACAGGTCGTTTAATTCTGTAGCGGCATAACCAAATAATAAAGTGGGAAAGGTAGCAGCGCCCATGTGAGTGTGGCCCACTCTAATAGTGCGTCGTGTACGACAAGGTGTTCGGGCTGCTTGGAGGGTATAGGAAAAGTGGGCTATAACTTGTCGTAACGCAAAATGGTTGTGATGCATAACTGAATGCAGGAACAGCGCAACCTACAAGTAGTTACTTCGTAACTGCGGAAGCGAAAAAACAAGGACAGAAAAGCGCCGGCCCGTACAAATGAAAGCAAATTCAATTCTATATAGGAGTGGAAATCCTCCGTACCTTGCCGTCGCCGTCGAAGCTCCCTACAACATAGATGCGGCACCGGTGAAAAACAACGGTGAAACGACCCATTATTATGAAACCCCTGCGCCGGCGCTAGATAAGTGTACCGAGAAAACCAGAAAACACAAGGGTGTCATGATGCGTGCACGCTCCACAGACGGTGAGGACAGCCGTGTTGCGTGCTACAACGACCGCTATCGCGCCTCCCTTTGCAGCATGCGAAACGCGCTCCAAAACACGCTTGCGGTGGACGCTACGCCTGGACATAAGTACACTCTAAAGAGCTGTCCTTTTCGCATACGAAGCGTCTTGTGAGCCAGCTTTATCCGCTGGCGGCCACGCTCCAATGCGAATGCGCGTGCCCCCAACTCTTTCATATGCTCCCATCCTCGCCTCGTAACGCCGAAGCAGGCAGTGTATATACTCGTTACCCCTTCGTTCTCCTATTTACGGCGAAATCAGGCTATAGGTAGCAGCACCGTTCCCGCGAAAGTGTGGATAGGCGGTCGACGGCACGTATGCAAATGCACGCAACAGCACTTCGTTGAGTGCGGTCTGAGCCGATTGTCGACTGGTAAAATGCGTTGACTACAGTTTACTGTTAATATCTACGCTCTTATCTACCGAATCGGTGCACGACGCCTATGCAACGTTAACATTACCAGCGATAAAGCGCGTTCAGCCTTTCATACGGATGCTCGCCCTGGGTGACTCTCTTCTCGCTTTCGCACTGAATTACGCATTTTCTGTGTTCTTTGTACGTCGTTAGCTTGACTTACGCCTGCCACGCACTGTTTTAGCATGACTGAGCTACTTATTTACATCTTTATTATCAGCCTATTAGAAAAGCGACAAAAAAAAGATCTTACGAAGCCCGCATGTCTGTGCGATTGGTTCAGTACCACCGTTTGCACCTTGCACACATATGACTTTTTCTTTTCTCTCATTATGTTCACCATGAAATGTGGGATAGTCGATAATTCTATTGAGGAAACTTTTGGTGAGGAACGGCGCTTTGCGCTACACTGCGTTTACCACGTGTACGCATATGTTCTTGCACCAGTAAGAATATGAAGAAAGTTATATAAGAGTTGAGCAGAGAACTTTCATCGATAGATTACGTGCATGACAGTATTACAACAAAGGTCTGGTTAGTGGGACAAGCATGTTTTTTAGACAAAAAATAACCACTGCTTACCATCGGCCACTAAAATGCCGCACAAACGCTGAGGACAATGTAAAAAACATGAAATTTTCAGTGCAATCATTCGACATAATATATAAGGCATGCCGTCTAAATTATGTTCAACGTCTGGGTTCTTTAAAGCGTTCCTAAATCTAAGCACATGGTTGCGCACGGTAACTCTGTTTTAAGTACAGTATAAGTACCAAAGACTCACAGTTTATGTGGTAGTAATAATTTCATGTAGTGGTACCATGGCCACGTAAACACAACTAAGGCTTCTCGCATGATCAATAAACTACAGTGCCGTAGTCGTTTCCCTCCCAACAGTGTGCAGGCGGATGGCCTAAAGCCTGTTTTTCAACAAATAGGTCGCTATAAAACGCTTCATTCACACAGAAATTATTAGTCCTTATGATTGCCAAGATGTCAAGAGCATTTTGCGATGTGCTTGAAACCGAAAGCGCCCACTCTGAAATTTTCTTGTGAATGGAGCGTACGACGACAATAAACAGCACTCTGGAAAGTTGCGCTCGCTGATGTTATTGAAATGCATTAGCAGCTGAGAAAAACCAAATGCTTTCGTGTGTCATTTCAGGCATACGTAGAAACAGTTACACTCGTGCTGACATGACCGAACAAAGTACACTTTGAGAACGTGCATGACATACGCGCACATAGAAACACAACGTGGCTAGCAGGCGACTCACGGGGCAATCCACATCATGTCGTGTTTCTCTCCGGCCGTCCCAATTGCACGGAGAGCGCGTGTTTCCAGAGGTGGGCATGGCCCGCTCTTTTCTTCGTGCCACGGCGCTCTTTCTTTCAGTCGAAAAAGCTGCCACGCTGTTGGCGAAGCTTCTATGTGAAAAGAATAAAATAGTTTGGCTCTATTATATAACTTTGTGTTCCTTTGAAAATGTCGGGTCAAGGAGCACAAGAGGCAAAGTCTAAGTTTGGGCGCTTTACTTTCAAACGGGGTTTTATTTTGCTGCAGATGGAGGGCACTTTTATCAGAGCAGTTAGAATTTCAATGCCTATGTGAAAGATCCGCGTGTAATCGAAACTATACTTAGAATTTGGCGGGCTGTATAATAGGGGTGGGGGGAGGGGGCACTGTCGAAAAAAAAAGAAAAGTGGCTGCCCGATGCGCAAGCGAGGTCAGAAGAGAGCCGCGTTCTACGTCTATTAATTACTTTTTACCCTCGATTGAATGCATTCTTCTTGCTCTCATTGAACTAGCACTGCTCTTCATTGTAACGCTGTTTGGAGAATTCTTGCATACCTACTAGTGTAATCACAGCTGCAGCATGACGTGGTTTTATTGCTTCTTAGAAGCGTTCTTCACATGATAACTGGCATGCCAGCTGTCCAGCCTTGCTCGCGACAACTGGTCTCCCCTATAGATAAGGCACGTTCAGTGCGACTTCTCAACGAGGAGCAAATACACTATTCGGCGTGTGAGGGATAAATAAGGAAATCACAGCACACGCACGGAGTGAAATATTAGTGCGGTGGAGCGTCTGCCCTTCCGTCCATCCGTCCGTGCATTCGTTCGTTTATGCGTCGGTCAACTCCTAACACGTTACAGCACGCATCAGACGGACGGATGCTTGGCCCCACTTATCATATCATTCACTCCGTGGATATGCTGGCTACGTTGAATAGAAGGATGACCGACCAAGTGATGCTGTAAATAGCTTCGTCCCTAAATGTAATAAAACCACGTCGCGCTACGCGTCGCTGCTGTGATTACGTCAGCGTGCCTGTAATAATTCTGTAACAGCATTACAATCTAAATCAAAGGTATTTCCACGAAAGGAACAAGAAAGTGCGCGATTTATATTTTGTTTAACCCATGAGCTTTCGAAGTTGATTATTGAGCGTAAGGTATGTGATATAAGAAGGTATAACATGGAGAGAATTGAACACGCTCTGAAAAAACGGAGGAAGCGTGAAAGCAATGAAGAGGTAACTTGGGATAGGCAAAAATCGGATATATGCACTGAGAGACAAAGAAGGCAAAATAACTACCAATATGGATAGGATAGGTAAAATAGCGGAGGAGTTTTACAGAGACCTGAACAGTAAGCGGGACAACCCCGACCTTAATACTGTAAGAACTGGCAGTAACTCAACTGACACCCCAACGGTAATGATAGAAGAAGTCAGAAAACCCTTGTAGAGCATGCAAAGAGGCAAAGCTGCAGGTGAGGATCACGTAACATCAGATCTGCTGAAAGATGAAGGGCAGATTGTGTTTGAAAAACTCGCCACTCTGTTTACGAGGTGCCTCCTGACGGGAACAGTACCAGAGTCTTGGAACAATGCTAACATAATCTTAGTACATAAGAAAGGAGATGACGAGGACTTGAAGAATTACATGCCTCTCAGCTTGCTCTCCGTTGTATACAAGCTATTTACAAAGGTAATTGCTAACAGAGTTAAGAAAATGTCAGAATTCTATCGATTAAAGTAATAAGTAGGATTACGAACAGGCTACTCAACAATCGACCACATTCATATATACCATCAATCAGGTATTAGAGAAATACTCAGAATACAGCCAACCACTATGCATAGCCTTCATTGATTACGAGGAGGCGTTTGATTCAGTATAAATATCAGCCGTCATGCAGACACTGCGGAATCAGGGCGTAGATGAAGTATATATAAACATTCCGGAAGAAATCTACAGGGGATCAACTGCTACCATAGTGCTTCATAAAGAAAGCAACAGAATACCAATCAAGAAGGGTGTAAGGCAGGGGGACACAATCTCCCCAATGCTATTTATCGCATGCTTACAGGAGGTTTTCAGAAGCCTAGAATGGGAACAGTTAGGGATAAGACTTAATGAAGAATACCTTAGTAACCTGCGCTTCGCCGATGACATTGCATTGCTGAGTAACTCAGGGGACAAATTGCAACTCATGATTACGGAGTTAGACAAGGAGAGCAGAAAGGTGGGTCTTAAAATTAATCTGCAGAAAACGAAAGTAATGTACAACAACCTCGGAAAGGAGCAGCGCTTCGAGATAGGTAATAGTGCACTTCAAGTTGTAAAAGACTATGTCTACTTAGGGCAGGTAATAACCATGGAGCCAAACCACGAGATGGAAGTAACTAGAAGAATCAGAATGGTATGGAGCACATTTGGCAAGCACTCTCAAATTATTACAGGTAGATTGCCACTATCCCTCAAGAGGAAGGTATATAATAGCTGTATCTTGCCGGTACTTAGCTACGGAGCAGAAACCTGGAGACTTACAAAGAGAGTTCAGCTTAAATTAAGGACAACGCAGTGAGCAATGGAAAGCAAAATGGTAGGTGTAACCTTAAGAGACAAGAAGAAAGCATAGTGGATTAGGGAACAAACGGGGGTAAATGATATCATAGTTGAAATCGAGAACAGGAAATGGACATGGGCCGGGCATGTAGCGCGTAGACAGGGTAATTGCCGGTCATTAAGGGTAACTAACTGGATCCCAGAGAAGGCAAGCAGGTTAGGGGGAGACAGAAGGTTGGGTGGGCAGATGAGATTAAGAATTTTGCGGGTATAAATTGGCAGCAACAAGCACTGGCGGAACGTGGGAGAGGCCTTTGTCATGTGGTGGCCGCAGTTAGGATGATGATGATGATGATGATTATGATTATGAGGTTGATGATATGATGATGATGACGATGATGAGGTTGATGATATGATGATGATGATAATGATGATAATGATGATGGTGGACCCGTGAGTGCTGAATGTGGCATTTTTATTTAGCTTGTGGATTGGGCTGTCAGTTTTTATTTATTGTGGAGCATTTTATAGTCGAACCTAATCACGAATTCAAGGTCGGCGGAGTCGTTGACACCACCACAGCGCATCCTGGCGTGACGTGCCAAAGATTTTTTTTTCTATCTGACGCGCAGAAGTGAAGCAGTTTGTCATATTCCTGAAAATAAATCGACAAACAAGACCTGACGTCACTTTTTGTAACAGGAAAAAAGCTACAGCATCGGCATAGCATCAATTGTACAATCCGCGACCAGTCGTCAACTTACTGAATAAATTGCTACTATTGAATGAAACATTATTTTGACTTCCACTCCAAAATTTTCTCTCCTCTATGCAAAATGCCAGCGACGCATGCACGCAAGGTAACTACGCGAACGCCGCAGCATGAGCGCGTTACCAAGAAATAACACCCGCTGGAAAAGAACGGTCGCTGAGCCGAACGAATTCGGCGCTCAGCTTCAGCAATTGTCAAGCTCTCTCCTTGCAATGGGCCGAAGTCGTTCAGTCTGGCATGAAAGCCGTGCTCTCAAAGCGCACAACAGTTCGCACTTGCCCGTGAGGCTCCCCCAGTTTCTCTTTCCAACAGCCGCCAGTCGCGCTGCAGAAGCACGAGACAGGAAAGAGGTCTGGACTACGCCCAGACTGTATGTCACCGAATCTGCGACAACCACGGGCTGGTTACAGGTGCGCTTTGGTCACTTATGGTCGCCCATTCGCATTGTCAACTTTATGGTGTTCAGCGGATATGTTGGGGAATGTAAGAATGAACATCTAAATCTTGTCCTTGTTGAAAAACGCCGCACGCGTTCAGGGTTTTGTGTATCTGGTATGAAGCCCTGCGCGTTTTTTCCAGTAGTCTACCTCGACGAATACTCGCTTTTCTGAGACGCGGATCGGTCGCATGTGCGACCCTTTGATTTGGATGCAGTAGACATAATTGTAAATGAACATGGCACTGATATTACCATTGTAGTACTACTGAACATAATCAAAATACATATGACGAAAAAAATGGCAGCATATCTACGGAGTGAAGGATGGATAGTGGGGCGAAGCATCTGTCCATCCATTCATTCTTGCTTCCGTCCATCCATGCGTGCGTCTGTGTGGCCGCCTGTGCGTCCATCCGCCTGTCCGTGCGTGCGTCTGTTCGTGCGTCCGCACGTTCATCTGTGCATCCATCCCTGCTTTTGTCCATGCATCTGCTCCTGCGTCCGTCTATTCGTTCAACCGTCCGCGCAGCCACCCGTGCGTCCGTCCATGCATCTGTCTGTGTGTCCGTTCATCCACCTATTCAACACTCCAAGTACCACCATCTCGCATATTTTTATCATATATTCCTCATATAGAAGCACCGCCATCCAGCGGACATTCCAAGGACTGAACGAGAGGAGGCGCACGCACACTTTCTTACGGCTCGCGCTTCGTGCCTACTTCCCACCTTTAACCACCTCGAGTTCATGGTATATACCAGTTCACTGTATTCATAGAACTGCGGCCCAACGCTCGCTAAACCTTCCTAAAACCTAGGAGGTTACGCCCAGCGAATATAACGTAGCAACCCTTTCTTGTCTTCTGTGCGTTGTTGAACAATAAAAAAAATTCGCAGCATGCGCGTTAACTAAAAGCCAATTCTCCTGTCTCTCGTTCCCCCTTAGCAGCCATTGGCATGTACATTGAGCACTATCTTTTATTGTTCAACAACGCACAGAAGAAATCTCTCACGGGCACCACCTTGGAGGTCAAAATGTTATACTTGTTACACACTACTACAACGGCTACGAGGGACGAACGGGTGCCGCTATAAGGAGCTTCGCCATCAGCGTTCGTGTTTTATTGTGTGTGTGCGGCTCTCGCCGACGTGCGCTTTCAGTGTTTCGGCGGCGTCTCTTCGGCGTCTCACCCGCATTCAGGTTCCCCGGGGCTTCGGCCGAGAAGGCGCCGACCCCGTGAGGCGCCTGGGAGGATGGCATCGAGGCCAGTATGCACCCTGCCAAAAGAACATTGTTTCACGTTTACCGTTCCTGAAGGCGCGGTCTCCATCGATGAGATCATTGAGTGTCTCGGAGAGACGACCGGTAGCGAAGGGGTGTTGTTCCTGCAACACCTCGGCGCTTTGAAGTTCTTGGTAGCAACGAGGACAGCAGAACAAGCCACCAAGCTCATGGTGAATGAAGGTTTTGTCCTTCAGAAGAAAAAATTTCAAGTGGAAGTCGTCGGCCCACCAAGTGTGTTCGTGAGTGTGTACAGGTTGCCGCCGTACGTACCCGATGACGCGGTCGTCTCTGTTTTGCAGCCTTTCGGCAAAGTACGTAGTATAACATATGTTACTCTGCAACGACGTCAGTCTACATTTACAGGTAGACGAGTAGTGAAGATGGAAATGACAAAGCCGGCACCGAACTTCATTTCAATCCATGGACACCGCGTTATGTTGGAGTACCGTGGCATGCGTCGCGTCTGTGCGCGTTGCCACAACGAAGGCCACATGGCTGTGGCCTGTGCAACACCTCTTTGTCATAGGTGCAGCGCGTATGGAGACGCTGAGGAAGAGTGCACTGAAGCCTACAGAAGGTGTGGAGGTGATCACCCGACCAAAGAATGTTTCAAGCGCAGATCATACGCAGACGCAGCTCAGAAGACACCGTCACCGAGTTTCCAAGACTTCCCGGCAATTGAAGAATCCTCTTCAAGCTCCTCAAGTGTGACCACGCAATCTAGATCCTATGAAGTACCGCGTCCTCAAAAGAAAACGACACTAGTCAAGACACCAGACCACTGGGATGAAAACAGCCTGCCCGATGATTTCGTAGACGCGCAGTCAGAAGACGCTACTTGCGTCAAGCCGGTCAGTACGCCAGACGGGGCAACTTCAGGTAAACAGCCCGCTCAGACGCAACATGAACACACAAATGGGAGTTCCACAGAAACACCCACTGATTTTCCTTCACTAGTAGGCAACATCGAAACTCGACATAACTGCAGTGCATCAATGGCGTCCGAGAAGCACCAAACGCCGGACGACCAGGTACACATTACAAGAAGCATCGCAGAAAGCAGTGCTTTGATTTCCTCTGCCACGACAGTGACAGACGCCAGTGACAGCACACCAAACGCTAATCTTTGAATGTCGACAACTTTGAAGAACATGAACGCTACGCCTTCTAAATCGGTGAAACAGCTAAGAAGCCGACCACCAACGTGGAGCGAACCAGCGGAAACGAAGGTTTCTACCAAATCCGCACAATCTGCAGGCGCATCGAGTCCTTCGAGTTCACAACGCCGATCCAAGCCAGACAGTGGGAGCAGCGGCAGCGACTCCGCTAAACAGGGAACATTTAAGAAACCTCGTGCAGGATCCCCACCACGGCAAACGTCACCACTGTGAGCGACGACGATATGCACTTTTAGCATTTGGCTCTCCTCTCTCTTACCTTTCCTTTCCTTTAAGCAACTTCCCCGCCTTTATTTAAACAATGGCATCACTTTCTTTTATGTCGTTCAATGTTCGCGGTTACCGAAATCCTGTGAAGCAGCAGGCAGTACATGACTTCGCGCGGGCGCATCGCGTAGACATGCTCTTTTTGCAAGAGACAAACTTTCGTACTAAGCTTGACGTTGCAGAGTTTCAGGAAAGGTTTCATGTAGAGGCCTTCTTCTCACACACAGATGCGTATGCATGTGGCACAGGAGTTGTTTTCATTAACGCAACGCTGAGGAGGGGCGCTCACTGTCTTGTTGACACCGAAGGCCGCATCATAACAGTAGATGTGGTACTTAACGGCAAACGAGTCAAATTTGTCACCGTATATGCGCCCGTAACGAGGTCAGAAACGAACGGGTTCTATAAAGTTGTCAGAAATTTTTTGATCGAGCCGATATCATATGTGCTTGTCGGAGATTTCTACTGCGTGCTCGATACTACACGAGACGTCAGGGGTCCCGGCCAAGGTGCCAACAATTATTACGCCAGAGAACTACAGCAATTAGTTCAAGATGTCAAGCTGTCAGATGGGTGGTTAACTCTACATCTAGTCGGGTTCGTCGCAACCCGCGCTCGTGGCATTCAACAAAGCCGAATTGATAGAGTTTATATGCCTGAAGACTTTTTAGCGTACCTACAAGCATGTGAGGTGGTCCAGCTTGCGCCAAGCCAGCAGAAACTCAGCGCTCATGCTCCGTTACTCTTCACGTTTAACGTGAGCACAGCAACGAGAATCCACAAACCATGGAAGATGGACCCAACTATTCTTCATGATGACGAAAGCATTTCCGTACTTCAAACTGAGCTTGCGCCTCACAGGCAGAAGTGGGTTGCATAACTCCGACTACATGGGACCATTTAAAATCTCGCTGGCGCCTCATAGCTCAACAGGCAGGAAAACCGCGCAACGCTCACCTCACAGCCAAGATGAATGAGATTCTCCAAAGCATTCAAAATATTGAAAGAGGGGGGCCAACTACGTTCGCTATGCTCGAATACCTTGAAGCACAAAAAATTATCAAAATCTTCTAAAGCAGAGGTCCCAGGCTACAAGAATCGCAAGAGAAATGCACTTATCGACAGATGAAATCAAAAACTTGACATATGCGCAAAGAAACCGAGATCGCCGATGCCAGCCCCGCTACATCGATGAGGCAGTGAAAGAGGATGGTACCATTGTTAACGACCCGGACGAAGTTCATTAAAGTTTTTCGAGACTACTTTGCGAAACTGTTTACTGCAGACCATGACGCAAAGGACGAAGAGTTTACTGCTAAACTCTCAGCCTTTTGCGAATGTTTGCCATCGCTAGGCTCGGAGGACTGTTTAGTATTATATGCAGAAACTGATAAGGAAGAAGTGTGGTAAGCCCTAAAATCAATGAATATGTCCACGTCACCAGGCCCAGACGGAATACTCACGGGATTTTATCTGCGTTTCTTTGATATCTTGGGAGATGCAATCACCGATCTCTTGAATATTTTGTTGCGTGAGGGCCATAAACCGCAGTCCTTCAGCGAAGGAAGGGTTATTCGATTACTGAAAGAGGGTATGGAGCCGTCAGATCCTAAATCGTGGAAGCCCATTACCTTTCTAAACACAGGCTATAAGTTAGTAACCACGCTGCTATCATGGCGTCTGCGGCCTTTCTTGGAAGAGATTGTGTCCCCCTTGCAGTCATGTGCAGTACCAGGACGTTCCGTCTTCGTACCTCTTACAATCATCAGAGACCTGTTTGCATATGCCAAAGAAAAACAAATCTCAGGAGTATATATTTCTCTTCATCAGGCCAAAGCATTTGATAGAGTTGAACATGGGTATCTTTTCGATATTTTGCGCATATTTGGCCTCCCAGAGAAGTATGTGCGACTGGTAGAAATACTTTATCAGGACCTCTCAAGCTGTCTTTACTGCAAGAATGAAGTGACCAGAAGCTTTGCAATTCAAAAAGGGGTCAGGCAAGGCTGTCCGTTGTCTCCGATATTATTCATTTTGTCTCTGGAGCCTTTCATTAGAAAGGTTGCAAACTGCGAGCGCATAGTGGGCTTCCCGATGCCAGGCAAGGAAACCTTCAAAATAGTCGCATGCGCCGATGATATTTCGGTAATTTTTCGTAACTTGTCTAGCTATAGTACATTCCTTGACATTTTTGCTGAGTATTCCTATCTGTCTGGTGCTCTTTTAAACACCACCAAATGTAAGGCATTGCGCTTTGGAGGCTTCAGAGAACTATTGCCAGGAGACTTAGAATACGTTCAAGCTGTTAAGGCATTAGGCGTTTACTTTGAGGAAGGAGATGTATTAAAAAAGACCTGGGATGACGTGCTTAGGAGATCTACCGATGTCATAGCAGCAGCCACTCAATTTAACCTGTCACTAACGGCAAAAGCAACAGTCATCAAGACACAGGCATGCGCTTTTGCGTTTTACATAGCACACATCGCCCTGCTACCTCGCCGTGTTACAGGACGCCTCGCCGCTATAGCGGGAGCCTTCCTCTGGGGAGGAAAACGAGCAAAGGTACGGAGGAAATATTTACAGCTTCCCACAAACCGTGGAGGCTTGAGCCTCCCAGATATACCAATGTTCACGAGAGCGCTACCTACAAAAACAACACAGAAGCTGTTCGATGACAACAACTACCCTGGGTACAGGCTCATGATGTACTGGAGCAGTACACTAAAAGGTACTTTCACGGCCAATCCGTACATCGGACCACGAGCAGAAATTCCGCTTAAGTTGCCAGTGGCTTAAAAAGAACAGTGGAATCAATATGTTCATGCAATCTGAAAGATGTTTCATCGCAAGAAATAGGCGAAATGGTGACAAGTAGCACACTGAGCAAAGAGGAAGAAACAGCATCCTGCACGAGAAAATGGAAACTATGGCGTTGCAATCGTGTACCTAACCAGGTGCGCGAATTTGATGGGTTGAGAAAATGGAGGGCATTGCCTACGCGTGACCGGTTAGCACATTGGGAGTCGTTCCAAATGACCACTGCCCAAACTGTGGCAAAAGAGAGACGGCCAAGCATGCTCTGTTTCAGTGCTCGGTGGCGAGGGGCGTCTGGCACATAGTACAACGCCTCTTTGGCTTTCGCACGGCACGCATGGGAACAGAACGTGGGCTGTTTGCAAGAATAGTCTTTACAGTAACCTTGTATACGTATTGTTGCGGCGACGCTGTTTAGCGGAAGTACGGCACAAGCCACATAGAGGCGCCTATCCCTCACTACAGAAAAAAATTCGGCTCATTGTGTGGAATTACCTAGATCAGCAGCTGGAAACGCACGGCGAAGAGGCCTTCTTTCGATGATGGCACACACGTTTCTTCAATGTAAGAGACGGACAGCTGAGGTTTCCAGTTGTCCCGTACTAGCCATGTGCCCACTCTAGTACGCATGCATAAGTGTTATTCTTTAAAATGTGAATAACTTGATTCCTTTTAATTTTCCGTTCACTTGTAACATTTGGATACCCAGTGATCAATTAGATTTTGGTGCTCATTTGTAAGATGTATACACTGTCTTTACTTGTTTTCGATGTTTTGTTTGTGTACGTACAAGTTAAGTGTACAATAAACTACCCCTTTTTGCCCCTAAAAGGAGGTGATGATAACTCAATCACTTTCACTGTTAAGGACGTAGGGAGTAATGTAGGTCGGCTAAGCGTAGCCTTTCACAATATTCTGACAAATTACTTATCACATAAGTAAGTGGCACAATCAGCGGTCCTAACTATTTAGAGCGTAGGTGGCATTCGGTTGACCACCTGATAAATATCGGTACGCGATAAAATAGTAAAACGATCTCTAACGACAGGGGGGGGGGGGGCATTATGATTCAACCACAATAACTAGCCCAGTTTTCGCCCACATACGCGTCTCCAGAAAGTGGTAATGCTTGAATACTTCAGTCAGAGACAAAATAATACCTCCTTGCAATGATCTATATAAAGACAATTCAGCAGTTGCCATTTTTATCCACCGATTCAACCAAAAAATAAGTAACGAAAGAAAATGCTTGCTTTTGGTGCAGCCAGAAGATTTGTCGAGAATTTTTGCTCACACGTATGAAGAAAAAACATGCGCACGCCGAACTCCCACGCACTCTGCTTTCTGTCGTGGTCTCCACCACTCGAGGAACCCACAATAAATGCGCCCCCTCACAGTAGCCGGGCGCGTGAGGCGATACTCGCCATGGCCTCCGAGATTGCGGGCGCGTGGCGTTGTTCTCTCTGGCCATTCCAATGACCGCGTTACCCAGCAAAACTAGCTAGTATCGTCTCACGCGCCCGGCTACCGCGAGGGGGCGCGTTTAATTTGTTTAATGTATTAGGGCTTGGTGGCCTTAGCCACCGCCTGATCTAAAGGGTACAGCCATACCAATCCATCCAATCCATCCTCGAGCGGTAGAGACCACAACAGAAAGCAGAGCGCGCGGGATTTCTTATGCCTGTCTAAAAACGTCACACGCGTTCAGGGTTTTGTGTATCTGGTATCATGCACTGCGTGATTTCTCCAGTAGTCTACCTCGACGAATACTTGGATTTCTGAAAGACGCCGCTTGGTCGCATGTGTGACCCTTTGATTTGGATGGAGTAGAGGTAACTGCAAATGAACATGATACTAATATTGCCATTGTGCAACCGAAACATATTCAAAATACAGATGACAAAAAAATGAGACGATAACTCAAGCACTTTCACTGTGAAGGACGTAGGGAGTAAAAGTAGATTGGCTAATCGTAGCCTTTCACAATACTGTGGAAAAATTACTTATCACATTAATAAGTGGCACAATCAGCGGTGCCAATTATATAAAGCGTAAGTTGCTTTTAGTTGACCACCTGTGAAATATCGGTACGCGATAATATAGTAAAACCATCTCCAAGGACAGGGGGGCATTATGATTCAAGCACAATATTCAGCCCAGTTTTCACCCACACTTCCGGTAATATTTCATCAATGGTCCCGGTGGTGTTTTCGTGGTAGGCAAGGTCGTGCAAGGTTGAGCAAGTCAGTTGCCGCAAAAACAGCGCCCAACGAGAGATAAATTTTCCTTTTTTTCTTTGTGTTTGTAAACACCATTATTATTTTTCTCTCCTAATCAATAACTTGCATTGCGAGTACTGTAGGTGTGGGACACGGGCAACGTTGTAGTGATGTTGACCTCGGGAACGGAGTAGGCGGCTGTTTTGAGGAAGTTCGCTGTATCCGGTTAGTTGTATAACAGCCAGAGCCGAACACGAAGTGGACCTAGTGAGAGGCTGCTAGCGAAATCTAACACGTGTGCGTGAGGTGTAGGCGGCAGCTTGAAACAGAGATAGCCGAGGCGGCTGGATAGCGAGATTAGGGTTGAAGTTAGGGCTGTCGGGTGCTCGGTTCGATGGTCGGGTGGGCTATGGCTAAAGACGCTAAGAAAACCACGGGCGAGAGTGAGCTGGTGCAGTGCGAAGAATGCAAGCGCTGGTGCTACTTGGACGAGATGGCATTCACAAGTTTGACCGACGCGCAGAATGCGAGCTTTGTGTGCAGGCTGCATGAGGCACTGAAGGCGGCCGTGCAGCGTATGCAGGCTAGCATAGAAGGGCTTCAGGGGGAGCTGCTTACTGTAAATTTCTGTAAAAAGCTGATTACTGTAAATTTGTCGACATTTCAATGGTGTCTCCTCTGTGAATAGCGTGAATTATTAAATACCACAATGAGTGTAATATCCCATTGAAAAAAATGGCTACACCAAAGGACACAGAGTCAGGAGTCATCACATGTAACTCTACAGGCATCTTTAAGCTTCTGCAACATTACTAAGATGCACGTTAAATGAGCATTTACGTATAATCCTTGTTTGCTAGAGTAGTTTTGTGTTAAACGTACGTTTGAGATATGAAAAATTCTTATTGCGGGTTTCTGCAGCAAAGACACATTGATTAAAACTTGTAATTTCGGAGTAACGGCAGAAGTAATGTCCGTTACTTTTTTTAGTAACGTTAACGGCAACGCGTCAACGTTTTTTGCGAAGGTAACGGTTTCTATGCCTTTAGAGTAACGAGTAAAGTATTTAGCTCTTTTGGGGGAGGGTGAGGGGGACATGCATGAAACTGGCATACACACACAAAAAATACAGTTCTATGCACGTGTAAACTAAAGTGACATGTATTTAAACTAACGGGAGAGAAGCCAAAATAAAAAAAACACCATACGCAGAGCATTCACTTGCTCTTAGAAAAGAAAGGAAATCATGCATATTCACATAACTAACTCTATGTATACCCACATACGCACTCATTTAGTTACACACAATTATTATCTAGACACATTCGCGCACATATAAATTCAGGCTTTGAAAGAGAAAAATGTAGGATGAACTGTCAACTGCTGTAGGAGGATGTGGGTGAGGAAGAGTCGTTGCTTTTTTCTCTGTGCTAATAATTTGCCTAATCCGAGGTTAAATTTCCGAAAAAAACAATATGTGCATTGGTGAGCTGACTTAATATGTGTGGCAACTGGTAGTGCAGCATATGCCATCCATAGGTATATATGTTTTACTTTTTTCATCCTGTGGTGTGAAAACCCGTGCACATACGGACCTACAGTTTCTGTAGCTTTTTTTTCCACCTTTTGTAGGTTTTTTTTACTTTCTTTATTCTCAACAGCTTCTGAGCGGCGAACACTTGACGACTTGTCGGAAAGCTTGTTTCTTTCAACTTAGTTATTTGTCTTCAAGGAACACAGGCCGTTTTGTGGTAACATGATTTTGTAACAGCCGAATTCAGTCGGTTCACTGCAACACCTGATTTTTGTACTATAGAACACCAAAAAGAATAAACTAAAACTTGTTAAATTGAACAAAGCGTGTAGGAGATTTGTCCATTCATTGCACAAAGTAAGGTTGCTTATACGCCCATCGTGGCACAAGAACTATAGGGAGATTTCGGGAGTCTTTTTTTATAGAACAGAATGTTGGAAGTTGTATCGGCTGACCTTCTATGTAAGTTTCACAACGTGCAAACTCCTTTCTGGACTTTCACGGTGGCTGTCTTGGATTTCCCTGCGTGTTTTCCTGGCACATATCTGTTTGCGATGTCGATATTTCAGCATCATTCTAGCCCCCTTCCAACTCATCCGCAAACTCTTTCTTTTTACATTTGTTGGTATTGCAACCCGAGGACAGAAAAAGCTCGAATTCTGTTTCAAAGTGTATATTCAAAGCATGTCGAGAGTGCCAACGTAACTCTGGTCTGCTATACCTCGCTTGCTGAATCCTGAGTGAATAAAGTGCAAGTGATCGGCAAGTTAGGCGCTCTTTTCTGTCCTTGTTTTTTTTCGCTTCCGTAGTTACGAAGTAACTACTTGTAGGTTGCGCTGTTCCTGCATTCAGTTAGGCGCTTCCTTTCGGCTGGCTAGTTCAGTTATATGTGAAAGCTTCCTATATAAACTAAGAGATAAGAAGGCACCCAAATAGAGTTTTCACAATGGTGAACTGCAGATACATTGTTCGAATTTTTCACAATGTGAAAAAGTGCAAAGCTTGTACAGGGTGAAGGTATGGCTCCTTGTAAACTGAGTATTTTGTGTTACAGGAAAGAGTAAGGTGACGCCTGAGTGCACAATAAGACGGGAAACTAATTACCCGGAGTGCGCTTCTGGGACGATGTACATTTCATTCCACTGACTTATTCACAGCTCGCATTTTAGAGAGACGTGTTTTATCGAGAGGGCGAGGGAGCACCACTGGCCATGCAACGAGCAGTGCAGGAAGTCTTTTGGCTCATCATTGTCGCAGATGCAGCGGAAACGATGAGGGCGACCGATACATACTATGCAGACCTATTTTTTAGAACACCAACTTCTTGTTCAAGTCGAGGGACCAGACCGAAAAGAAGTTTTCTTAAGCTTATTGCATCATAAAAGCTGGTATTAGCGTACAGTTTCTTTCGTTATTGCGATAAGTTGCTTTTGTTAAAAACAGTGGACATAGGGTGCAGGATAGGAAGAGAAGGACGAAGGATTGCGCGTGGCACGTGGGGTGGCTTTTGGATCTGCGCCGCAATAAACGGACGTCGAGACGCTCTGCTCTTCATCTTCAGGCGTCCTTTGAAGCCGTTTTTTCACGAAAGAAGTCTTCGGATTTTACAGCTTTCCCGGAGATCGCCCTTTAAATGCTTTTTTTCTTTCTTTTCGTTTTTCATTGTCAAAACAGTGATGCGGGCCACTTGGTTTGAGTCACTTGCAAACATACTTGCAGCGCGAAATCCAGACGCGCACATATGTATTCCGTCACGTTTGCGTTTTTCCTTAACTAAGGGGTAGTTGTAGTTTTTCGTGTGGTTTGTACTTATTCATTTGTCGAACATTCAATCTTTGATATTTTAATCAAGCAATGACGCGCCAGCGTCTTTCCGCCTTTGTTGAGGTTTTTTGTTTTGTTACAACCAGCTTTTTTATGCTTAATTTTGTTGTTCCTTGCTTCTTCAGATTGGCAATGCTCGTACCATGTTTTTCGATGTGCGCTTAGCCGCTATTTTATACAGCAATTTCAGCATTTTTTTCGGCACATACGGGATTCACAAAATGGTCGTGCGTCCAGGTTATTGTTTGAGATATCTGTTCCTTGGTTTCCAAAAACCAAATAGTTGGCAGTCTACGCTTGTGGAGTTCTGAATATTTCCTTATTTGTGTATTGGTCTGCTCGTGCACTTAAAGGACGTTTAAATCCAATAAACTACCAGAACCTATTACTGAACTGGGCGAGTACTGCTGACTGCGCGAGTTCGTGCGCAATGAAATGATATTGCTTTAGCGCAGCTCAGTTTCAGCGTGAATGAAAGATGCTGTACGGTCAAGAAGAGGTAAAAAAACAGGCGACAGTATGAGCGCTATACTGTCACCTGTTTTTTTTAGCTTCTTGACCGTATAGCATTTTTTTCTTCGCGCTCGAACTAAAGCAATATCATTGTATTTCTGGAGCCCTTTTTTGTGTGTTTTGTGTGCGTGTTTTCGTGTATTGACTGGTGCCCCTTTTTAGAGTTCATATTGTCTCATCTATGCTAACTTCTGAAGCCGCGAAGAAAACTTGTGGTAGATCAATGAGGAAAGGAGTATAAGCAAGCTCTCATGAACTCAATAAAGAAAAAAATACGCTGAAGTAACTACTTCAACGGATCAAGCAAACTTTGTTAATTTCATCACCAGCAAACAGCATTACTACAGCCAAACATGTTCGTTATATGGCAGTGATTCTCAATCGGATTCCGCAGAGCCGTTTCGGTGGTTCCAGGACACCATCGCTCGCGAAAGATGAAAGTTTTGTAAGTGAATTTTGAACTATTCCCAGTTCTAGATTTTGCTCCAGAACCTACATAAAGAATTAAATAACGCCATAGCACGTCACCTGCTCGGATGGTCACATTCAGCAGCACCACCCCTCCCCCCACTCCCGGTTCGTCACACAAAGGCAATCGTTTCGGTCACTCCAAAAAAGGGGTCCCAACACATCGACGGCTGAGATTCACTGCTTAAGTGAAGGAGCAAAATACGCGCAGCAACCGAGTTGTTAATATACTATCACCCCTTGGGTCTGAGCACCAAACTTGAGTGTGAGTACAAAATAATTTTAAGGCCTGGATGTTGTCTCACGAGTGATGGACGTATTTTCGTGAACACTTCATTTTTTTCACTTCCGGATGTTTTTTTTTCTTTTTGCTTGTTTTCAACCGGATAAGTTAGTCTAAACTAACATGGCACTGGCGTGCTCAAAAAACGCACCTGCTACATCGCGGTGCCCCACCGTGGTGGCTAAGGTACTCGGTTACTCAAGCGCACGTCACGAAATCCCATCCCGGCTACGGCGGCTGCATTTTCGATAGAGGCAAAAATTCTGTAGCTCCGTGTGCTCAGATTTAGGTACACGTTAAAGAACCTTAAGGTGGTCGAAATGTTCGGAGCCCTCCACTACGGCGTCTCTCAAAGTCATATGGTGATTTTAGCACGTTAAGCCGCACATATCAATAAATCAATGAAGTCTCGGTCGTTATCACAAAAACACTTCAAACATAAAGCCAATGAATGATCCCGCTTTGTCGCAGGGAGCCGGTGTCAAGCATCAGCGAGAGTAATTGACTAATATTCACGTTTGTGCAGCGGCGAGATACATTGGGTGATGGAGAAACCGTCAGCTGCCTTCGAATGCGCCAGGAAGTTTTCTCTCATCGTGAGCACCTAACCATGACCGTCAACCACGTTTTTGTCCACGTGCGCTGGCGTTATTTGTGACTCGTCTTGATGCTACCACGTAGAAGATTGAGCCTATGGTAACAAATATGCTGCTGTAGTCGCACAGTGCAGGGTGCGAGTGAACACTCACTCACCATTGTCATGGATGTTGAAGCACCATCCACAGGCATAACTCGGCACTTTTTCGCATCACGGGCAACATTGACAATGATGATGCTCCCGAAGTTGATCCCACACATGCAGATGACCGCTTGGAATATCCGCACGGAACGGCCCTTGCCCGTTGCAATATTTCCTACCCTAAGATGAGCTGCATGCAGCGCCATCCCCCATCTCTAATCTCCCTCGCTTTCATCGCAGCGGTCTGCGAAAGAACCACGCTACATCCGTGCTCCGTGACGGGACATGAACCTGTTTGAAGCTCCTCCCTTTTTTTTTCCTATGGCTCGCTTTGTTGGGGACCCCATTTCACAATCACACTGAACCGGGGCCTCTTCTAACAGTCTTCGGTGGTCTGCTTTTTGTAATTCATGTCTGCAAACCTGTCATGAGGAGGGGGTGCAACTCTTCCCCGCCTTGGAATTTCGCATACATTTTTTTCTTCAGTAGCAGTAAGCTACACAGCCTGCCCCGGTTCCAGATATTTGTGTGAAATGGCCAACAGTATTGGCAGCTAACTTTACACATTAATATTCACTAACCTTGCCGGTCATGACATGGCAGTGAAACACAGGCTGCACGTGTTCGACTTTAGCCACCATCTTTCTCACCTGCAAAAAGTTTTGCGGATCTACCTGAAACTTCCTTATACCATACCTCCCGTCTAACTCTCAACTGGCCACACCTTTTCGTATCAATTGATTTCTCCTGGACGACGATAATAATAATATGTGGCGATACATTCTGTACATGTTTCCACACAGTGTCCTACTCTCTATCGTTTAGTTCAGTTCACTTTATCTGATAAGTCCCAGCGCCATCTGAGCATTACTCGAGGCATACGTCACCAGTGGTGGTTGAAAATCCAGGCTGCAAGCTTGAAAGATAACTATCGCTCCGTGTACGAGCGTAGCGTCGCAACGCTCTCCCGATGCAGCTGCTGTAGTTGAATAAAAAGTTGTTTTCTTGCTGGGATTCGTCCTTCGATGCTACTGCTCCTGCAGTTGAATAAACAGTTATGTCTTCATTTCCTGTCGTCGACACGTCAAACTACAAATATTTGGGGTTTTGCGCCCCAAACAACCACTGTATGATCACGTGAGACACCGTAATAGAAGGCATCTGGTACACTGACATCGCACAGTTGCCCCACCACGGTGGTCTAGCGGCTAAGGTACTGGGCTGCTGACCTGCAGGTCATGGGATTGAGTCCCGGCTGCGGAGGCTGCATTTTCAATGAAAGTGAAAATGTTATAGGCCCGTGTGCACGTTAAAGGACACCCTACTACGGCGTCTCTCATAAACATATGTGCCCACATATCAATCATGACATCGCAGAGTAAACGGGCTTCTACCATTTCGCCTCCATCAAATCGCAACGGCTGAGGCGAAACCTTTCAATCGGCGCCGTAGACACCGTTCCACGTATGCGGAATGTCCTGAATGACCGTCGGTCATTATCCTTTCACAATTACGGACCGGCCCACTTTCCTCTCTTATTATCATCCACCTTTGATGATTGATATGTGGGGTTAACGTCCCAAAACCACTATATAATTATGAGAGACGCCGTAGTGGAGGGCTCCGGAAATTTCGAACACCTGGGGTTCTTTAACGTGCACCCAAATCTGAGCACACAGGCCTACAGCATTTCCGCCTTCATCGGAAATGCAGCCGCCGCAGCCGGGATTTGAACCCGCGCCCTGCGGGTCAGCAGCCGAGTACCTTAGCCAATAGGCCACCGCGGCGGGGCTATCATCCACCTTTGCTTCCTCTCTAATCCCCTCTATGTATACTTTTTCTGTCTCTTGATGTCTATCATTTTCCCTCTTCACAGTAGACAGAAGCACAATGGCCGCTTGGGGCGGAAAGATAACAAAGCAAAGTTTCATAGAAAGCACGAACACACGACTGTCTATTCATATTTCTGAAGCTGAAATTGGGTCATATCTGGGTTTTTTTTTTCTAGCGTACAAACTACTTGTAGTCATCATCTGCCTAACTACACCTGTTGCAAGGGTAGACTTCACTCCAATGTTCCACCAATAAACCCGGTCCTGCGCTTTCTGAAGACCTGCAAACTTCTTATTCTCATCTGCCAACCTAATACTGTATACCTTAATAATACTAATACTATATACCTAATTCTATATACCTCTTACGTGTTTGCCTTCTTTTGAAATCCGGTCTCTATGAGTAGCGCTTATCCTGCCAACGTGCCGGGTCCATCCATTGTTCTTGATTTGAACGATGATACCCTTAACTATCGTTTTAACACTTAAAAATTGTAGAAATACCTTCGTCGGTGTCAGCCTCAGTGACGTAGGTTGTGCGCAAGAACTTATCTTGTGATCGCCAATTCTAGAAAAATGTAAATTAAACAGGCAAGAAAAATTTCCGGCTCCGAGAGAGGATCGAACATTTGTGTGGCAAGCAGGTGTTCTACCACAGTGCCATGAGATTTGCTCGTCGTTTCCTTTTATAATAGAACCAACGCCACTGATTGTTGCGAAATATAATTGGTCACATTGTAATTGCCTTAGCGTACACAACATCTAGATTGTTGCAAACAGTAAGTGGTATTTCAGAAGTCAGGCGAACACACAAAATCGTCCAGAAAGGGAAGCCACTCCGGAACGGGGTCGAAAGTGTCAACGACACTGCGCACTTGACCAGCTTCTTCTCGGAATGACCGTGGCAGCTGTCAATGATGCAGCTTTTTTATAGCAAATATAGTCACAAAAACACAAACAGATCATACGGAGTAGTATTGGGAGCGATACGTTGAAAGGTAGAAACCTAATACCATGAGGTGCAATTGGAAGGTCTTTTGTTATTTTTAGAGTGTCCCAAAATACAAATTGTGGCACGACAATGAACGAAACAGTCTCTTATGAACTTGGGTTTGTCGAAGAGTGTAAAATTTGCCGTCAAAAGCATACATGTTGATTTTTATTTGAGCCACGTATTTACTAGTAGAGTGGAAGTGCGCAGTTAAAGAAATGTTTGCGCTGCAGGAGATGTTCACATTCTACGTACACGAAATAATACGTCATGATCAGGCAAAAGCGAATATGGCAGTCTATTAACAGGTTCAGAGAAAATGTTATTCACAAGTGCAGTGTTACACGTTTTGTCAATATTGTACTCAAGTACTCTCAACTAAATCAGGCTTTCAAAGATTGACAGTATCAACAATTTCTTTTAGGAATCTCTACACGCGCAATCCCTTAGTGACGCTGCTTGTGACATTAATAAAAGAAAGGTGGTAACACAGACGGTTTTTAAGTACCGCTAAAAAAAGGCGGTGGCACACGTCTTTGAGATAAAGAAATCGTCATGCCAACGGTCGCAAAAACAAACGCCCCAAGCTGAGGCCAGACTTTTGAAGGGGTATATATAGAATAAGGCTGTCTCTCCTCATGAGTTCTCACGAGCAGCACCAAATGAAAGGAGAAAATATCCAGTGAAAGACTTGAATGTGCACATGGGAGCAGTGCAACACCTGTAGAACATGAATAGGCTTTGGTAAATAAATAGGTTTCGCGCTTTCGCTCTCTCAAATATGGAAACGTCTCATATTTTCACCTTTCGGCTCATAGTAGTTATCGTGGAGGTCCAACGTCGCCCGCCGCTGTTATGATCGACAGGCACATAAAGTTACCGCATGAGTCGCATTCCCGTGGATATGTGAGAAGACCGTGGGGCCACATGCCCAGCCTGGGCCCTCTGCTTTTCTCAACATTTATGCTGGCGCCAGTCACGCAACAGAAACCTAATGTAGTGTTCACTGCTTCTTGAACGCTGGGTTTATTAAATATAATGAAAGTTTATTTCGCATAGTGTTGTTTCAGCATGAAGTATATATAGAAAAGGGTCGCAAGTTCGGGGGACCGTACCCGGACTCCCTGTACAGAATTATCAGCTGCAAAATATGCACAAAAATGTAAAAATGTCTAAGTCATGCAAAACAAAACACACACACACGGGGGAAACATTACGCAAAAAGAGCACTGTGATAATAGGCGATACTTTATTAATGAAGTATTTCAGTACAAAGAACTATTTTTATTTGTAAAATACTGGAATAAAGAAATGCAAGTTTATTCTGACAATGAAAACATGCAGCGAAAGTCACCATAAATAGTAATAATGCAAAAAAGTTAATGTTTTTATTAGAATAAACAGCAAAATAAAAAAGCGCTAAAAGAACACAGTACACGCTATCAATAATTATTGCCTCGAAAAATGAGTTTTAAGTGTTGTTTTTTTTATGCGCAGTAAGAGGTGACCATGTTTTGATGAGGTGAGAGAGAGAATTTGATATTTGATGATTGATATGTGAGGTTTAACGTCCCAAAACCACCATATGATTATGAGAGACGCCGTAGTGGAGGGCTCCGGAAATTTCGACCACCTGGGGTTCTTTAACGTGCACTCAAATCTGAGCACTCGGGCCTACAACAATTCTGCTCCATCGGAAATGCAGCTGCCGCAGCCGCGATACGAACCCGTGACCTGCGGGTCAGCAGCCGAGTACCTTAGCCACTGGACCACCGCGGTGGGGTGGAATTCAATATTCCAGTAGCACAGAATGATGCCGTTATTATGCTGTACTTTTCAAATGCTTTCGGAAGCAGGAAGTTATTGTTTTGGGCAAAACAAGTGGGGTTATTTTTCATAAAAAAAAGCAAGGAAACAAACTCGTCTTCGGGAGAAAAGAAAAGCATAAATTCAGTTTTATTTAGATTTAGGATCAAGTGATTATTATAACACCAAGTAACAATGTTATCTTATGCGCCATTAAATTTCGTAGTCAACGATGTTAAAAGTATATACGAGTTGGTCATCAAGGTATAACAAGCATTGTGAGGGTCAAGGTTGTAGGGGAAGATTTATATTATAGAAAATGAATAATAATGGTCCCAAGATTGAGCCTTGTGGCACTCCATCAATAATTATTTTAGTGTCTGATAATTTACTCTATAAATAAACTGTTAGCTTTCCAGCACACAAATAGTTTCTAAAAGAGGTTAACGCTGGACCTGTTATTTCATTGGCTTCTAGTTTTTTTTTTTTCGGTGAGAAAGCGTGATTGCTTGTATCAAAGGCTTTGGAGAACTTCCTCAGCCTCATATCAGTAACGTCTCACGCGAAAACTTGGAAGCACACTTAAAATGGTGGTTGCAGTTGTATTGCAAAAAGCCCAGACGAGAGCAAATATCCCTGTTTTTAATGAATGTCAGGTAGGATTTTGCCGAACGCGTGATGTATTGTGTAGAAGAAGCGCAGAATCGTGCCAGACGTAAAGAGATGCGAACGGAGCAACGAGTGCTTGTTTTAGAAGCTTACCAATAAGAAAGCACTCAGACATATTCAATCAGCAGCAGCAGCAAAGTCATCAGCAAAGTGAACAGCGGCGTAGGGTTCGCGTGTGGATCAGCGGGCGCGTAGTGAGCCCTGCGCTGATTCGCAAAAGGAATAATTATCGCATAGTGCATGGACACTTGACAACTATGCTTGCAATAGGAATTCAATAATAATTTCGTTTACCTGCAGCGCGGTTGAGACATGCGCAATGCAGAGAAGCTTAGAAGGGGATGCGCACGAGCTCCAATCCCGCTTCTGGTGGCATGAGTCATAGTCATCAGACCATCTTATCCTCCATACTAGCTAAGCCAAAGACTCGAACGAGAAGACACAGACACCAAGGGCAAAAACCCCCAACTGATCTATTAAAATCGACGCATGCGCTTTTATCTTCAAGACTAACAGAACGCCCTTAAGAGTGGTCCTAGATACCCATGATATAAAGCTAAATATATCTGTTTACGCTTCATCATGAAAATGGCACACCATCAGCAATTTTTTTTCGATGATGGTTTCTACGCAACTATAGACGGTACCGACACGTGCCTTTTAAGAAGTCGAACTCTTTATCAAACAATGTGACTGATGCTTGGCTGACACACTTCTCTGCCATATTTTTAATCTGGAAGGCTTCAAATAACTCCCGGTTTATTTTCCGCCTGTGTGTTGACAAAGTCCTTGTGTCTGTAAAAAACTTGCCCAACTTTCAGCGCTCTTGCTCCATTACTAATTTAAGGGGAAATCACAAGATAGATAGATAGATATAGATAGATAGATAGATAGATAGATAGATAGATAGATAGATAGATAGATAGATAGATAGATAGATAGATAGATAGATAGATAGATAGATAGATAGATAGATAGATAGATAGATAGATAGATAGTGACTCTTCCTCTTATTTGCGCACTGCCATAGAGCTGTCAGTGCAACGCGCTTCGCCATTCTTGCAATGTGCCTATAATATTTCGCGTGTCATTTTCGGCCTCCATGTCCTAGTTTCGTAAAGCACTGGCTTACGTTTGCTCTGTTCATTCATCATCATCATCATCATCATCATCATCATCATCATCATCATCAGCCTGACTACATCCCCTGAAGGACAAATGTTTCTCTCATGTTCCGCCTGTCAACTCGGTCCTGTGTTTCCTGCTGCGAATTTATACCCGCAAACTTCTTAATCTCCTCTGCCTACCTAACCTTCTGACCCCCCTAACCCGCTTGCCTTCTCTGGGAATCTAGTTAGTTACCCTTATTGACCAGGAGTTATTCTGTCTACGCGCTGGTCATTAAGGGTAACTAACTGGATTCCCAGAGAAGGCAGTTCTGTTTAATATGACAGGCCAAATTTGAATCCTTTCTGAAATATTTAGTATGTTCCCCCTCTCTAATATTTACACAATGACTCCTCCGGCTTTGGTAAATCACCTTATATGTTCATGTATGACGCCGACAACACACTTCTTAAAGAGCAGGCTCTGCTTCATATCAAGTGGTGGCTACGTATTTCGCCACACGCAGGCACATGAACCCCTTAGTTTCTTTGGTGCTGAAAACAGCGCAGGCACGCCATACGTTCGAGCAAAAGTTTTAAGCATATATGCACAACTTGAATGGTACGCACCGGGAACCACTTGCGTTCTCTTTTGCTCCTACCTCGCCTCCCTCTGTTGAAGGAGCCCAGCAACACTTTTCGAGCATGGTGGGTTTTAAACAGGCCCTGCAACGCTTTTTGAGCATGGTCAGTTCCTACCGATCGGCGGTCGAGGCTGCCGAACGCTGCACGGGCCCAGGAACTCACAATAGGATCAGCTGAAAATTGCGTCCCCTTCTCTCGACAAATGACGCTACAAGCTCGAAAATCACTCGTCACAGCCATTATATCAGCCGTTCAGTGATTAGAGCATGGCATGCTCGGTCGTTACCTGGGCCACCGGAGGAAGCCGCAATATGTTTATGCACGCGTGCGCGATATGAATTCCACGTAGTCAAACAAAATAAGAGAAAAGAACCTATCAAGGTCAGAAGACACGCGTAACGTTTTTTTTTTTTTTCAGCGTGCCCTTTTTGTCTGTTTAGATTCTGGCGCTTTCGTCGGAACGAGAGAGCAGAGAGACAGCAAGCAAAAAAAGGATCGGAGGTTAACCAGATGAGCGTTTGGTTTGCTATCATGCACTGAAAATGTGGATTAAAGGAGAAAGAGACAAGCAGAGCATTGCCTGTACAAAGAAGTACAGTCACTAAGGCCGGGCTTGTCTGACCGAGAGGACCTCAGCGTTCAAACATGCGACTGGAAAATTGCGACGTCGGAGAGGGTCTACGGTGATCCGTGGGGACTAGTGAAGCGCTGAAAACACTTAATTGAGAAGCTTCAGATGTTTCACTGCTGCTTGCGCTACCAGTGTAATTAGTTTATTCAAAAAAAGCATAAATATTATGTCGAGGAGAAATTGTGGCATCGCAGGGATGTCTTGGTGTTTTTTTTTTTCGAAAAAGGTGTAAGCACTGTCGTTGGCTTGTTCAGTGTTTGCCATACTCAAAGCCAAAGCACATTCCACAGCGAATCGAATGGTCGCAGTAGACCGAGCCAACAAGAAAGGAGGTAACACAACTGCAGTGTGCGACAAAACTTTGTAACTCCACTCATACTGAACTCATTCGAAAAAATTTTGCCGCTGTGAATTCGTGAGGTAACAAACATCTTTAGTGAAGACATTCCACGGCTCCTTCAAGTACAGAACACATTAGAGGGCAAGGCTGTTGTATGCTGTATTATGATGTCATCGTCGTAGGAAGATTGGCCGAAGAGCCCGTTGTTAATGTAGGCGAACAATTAAAGAGAAGTGATCCTTTATCTTACACTGACTTGATAATGATTACTTATTATCAGCAAAAGAACTTGTGCGCTTCGTGTAAAGCTGTGTACATCATTCATGTGGTTATTGCGCACCATGACAAGGACACAAAAGCGACACACACTGACCTAACTTGCAACTAATGATTTATTTGCGATTGCACGTGCTATTCGTACAATAAGAGTAGATCGATAACACCTAGAAAACATTGTGTAGAGATACATTACAGCTCATGCACGTCTCATCACTGATTACGATAATCTGCACACGGAAACGTCAAACCGATGATTCAAGGTATACCTCATTTTTTAAGCTGCACTTAAACAGTTTCTTTCATTTCGGGAATTTTATAAGCTTCTGTGATTTCACGCGCAGTTTATCCTCGGGCCTATCAAAAGCACAGGTGTTTTGAAAGATATGGGTGCAACAACACCTGTGACAGTGAATTACCAAATGGCCAGATACAACTTTTTCTACGTTGTACTTGTGTTTTCTAACGATTTGGCTCGCACACGTTCCTGTTTGCACACACGTTCACGAGTCGAAGGAATATTGATTTATATGTGGAGTTTAACGCCCCAAAACCACGATATGATTATGAGAGATGACCTAGTGCAGGGTTTTAGAAATTTCGACCACCTGGGGTTCTTTAACGTGCAGCCAAACCTGAGCACCCGGGCCTACAACATTTCCGCCTCAATCGGAAATGCAGCTGCCGCAGCCGGGATTCGATCCCGTGCGGGTAAGCAGCCGAGTACCTTAGCCACTACACCACCACGGCGGGTAAGTCAAATGAATAGAATACACAACACCTGGACTGCGGTTCACAAACTTTTTCCGGTGCTTCATCTTTAAAACCTTGTTTCCCACTACACTCTGCATTAACCACTTTGCACAATCCTCAAAGCCATTCGGGAGCAAAAAACACAAACTCTACACCAGCCTATCTCATGTCCTACGGGAGCCATGCGAAATAGCATGCATGTAGGGCGCTACAGCACCCTTGGCTGCCTTATAGTGGCGGTTGCCTGCTCCCTGGCATTGACCCTGCCTTCCCTGCTCCCATTTTGGGCGATGGCAGTACACAGGCCCTTGACATAACTAGAGCCCATTATTCGTTTAGCTTGGGCCCACAAGCTTCCCCAACCTTGTACTGACACGGCTGCATCAATGACGATTGTCTTATTATTCCTTTGTCGCCGTCCTGAGCTCGCACTATAAAAATCGTCATGACCTACTAACCAGCCCAACCACCACTCTTCTAAACTTCATCAGTGAACTTTGAAGAAAGAAATTTACCACCGCATGCCTTGCCAATTTTCAGTGAGCGGACATGAACGGAAGAACTGCTTCACGTGGTTATTAGCTTCAGCCCACATCTGCAGGCAAAAATACAGGCCGAAATTTCATCATACGAATGATGAACGGCCAACCAACTAGCAGGCCACGTGCCTTATCCTAATCCATACGTAGTATACTGAGGGTTCGCATGTGCGAAGCCCAAGTATTTTTTCTATTGTTCTTCGATCACCTTCATAGTGATCACTTACCAGCAGCAGCAGAAGAACTAATGCGTTTGGCGTAAACGTCAATGTGTAGCATGCCAAGGGCTCAATCACACTCAATCGCACCGACGGCCGAATCTCGTCAGGCGGCGGTCTAGTGGCACTGCGGACCCACAAATCGCGGGATTAAATGCCAGCTGCAGCGGCTGCATTTTCAATGAAGGCGAAAATGCTGTAGGCACGTGTTGTCAGTTTGGGTGCACGTTGAAGAACCTCAGGTGGTCGAAATTTCCGTAGCCCTCCACTACCGCGTCCCTCATAACCATATATAGTGGTTTTTGGACGTTAAACCACACATAGCAATGATCAATGATCACTTACCATCAGCAGCAGAAAAGGCTAGTGCCCTTGGCGTAATGCTTTATATGTAGCATGTCAAGAGCTCACTCGCGCCAAGAAGAAGTCTTTTTTCATCTTATTCTTCGAGCGCCTTCATGATCATCACTTATTATCAGCAGAAAACGAACTAGTGCGCTTGGCGTCACACTCACCGAGTTGCATGTCGAAGGCCCACTCGCACCAAGAATAAGTCTTCTTCCTCTTGCTCTTCGAACGCCTTGGTGATGAAAATGTTTGTCTATAGGAGGTGTAATTCGTCTATAGTAGGTATTCAGATGACGTCATCCGCAAGGGGCACTGGTGGTTGGCGCGGCTTTCAGCATGCCCGTGATCTCGGTAGCAGACGCCATCGTAGGACTGTTTGACTAGTCAGGTGTTTGACTAGTCACATGTGAAAACATGTTTGACTAGTCATAACATGAAAATCATAAGATGTTGGTCGTGAATGTCATGATTTACATTTCATGGTCCTGCCGCTCTTGCGGTGGTTTTGTTCACATTGAATGTTGCAAAACTGGTATGGCGAACACAAGCCGTACAAAACAGGAACGACGAACACAAGCGACAGACCCTAACATGAAAATCATGACCCGCGTATCATATAACAACACGACTACATGCCACACTCATGATGCGCTCGCGGCCGTTTCGCTATCGTCACATATATCCAATTTGGTATTGCGGAACGTGAATAGATTGCGAAGGTATGACACATGGCGCAAACATTATCAACATGAGAAGCGTGTCGTGTGACATGACTACATACTTCTCGCATGATGCGCTTGCGGCCGCTTCGCTAGCTTCACATGTACCTAAGTCAGTGTTACGTCACGCGAACGAACGACATAGGTAAATGACACATCCACACATGATAATCACGACATGCGTGTCATGTAACAACATCACTATATACGTGCCACACTCATGATGCGCTCGCGGCTGTTTCGCTAGCTTCACATATGACAAATTTGGTATTACATGGTTTCAATGAATGACAAAGGTATGTGACTGGTGCAAACATGATGATCATGAGATGCGTGTCATGTAAGAACATGACTACCTGCCACAGTCAAGGCGCCAATACATTTCAACATGACGCGGTGCGCGTGCTCGCCGGCATTCATTTTGCCGCGCCACGCCGGCGTTGCCACGCCAGGCGCTGGTCCTGCCATATGCTTAAGGTCCCTAGATGGAACAAGGAAACTTGTTTCACCTAAGGACTTTATGGGCAGAAACAGCGCACAAACTCACGGGACGAAGAGAAGAGACACAAACAAGCGCTGACTCTCTTTTTAGGTTCGTTGATATATGGCAACACAGTGCAAACTATTCCTTTTTTATTGGATATCAGAGCGAAATTATCTCCGCACTCCCGAATAAACGTGTCTCTGAGCACACGGGTCTACATTCTGCAGAAGAAAGGTGTATTTATTGGGTCAAGGGTGGCACCGGTTTTAAGTGATATTTTTAAGTAGAGTTGATCGGGCGCTTCAACTGGTTTTACAGGCCTCTGTAATCCGAGTTTTTTTGTTATGTCGAGGACTACATTGTTTTTTTTTTCGTAAGGGAGCTGAACATATGCCAACATGTAATTTAAAGAGTTTTGAGCAGTGTGGTCTTGGCCTGAAGTTCACTTCGGAATACCTAAAGGACCAATGCATTCAATTTTTTAATCTTCCGCTGCAGTTCTCGCCCATGCATGTGTGTTGGTGCTACAACCCTCAATCCAAGAAAGCTGTGCTAAATTATAAATCGGGCCGTATGAAACTGGTTAAAAAAGCAATTGCACTCTCCTGTTTTAGCTCTGCGCTGAAGAAATCCTGCACCTATTTAGTTGGAAAAAGTTTTGCTGCGCAGGCCCGAAAACATAAACAAGCAGGCTTCCCATGGATGTGTTGTTAAAGGACAGCGAAAAGTTGATTAAGAAAATAAAAGGAGGCCCTGGTGTTGGTTGCAACTTGTATAAGAAGGCGAAGCATATAAGAACTTTGCTGTTCTTCCATATGTTCACGATCTTACCTACCACGTAAAAAAGGTGGCATCAAGATATGACGTCCAAGCGGTTCTTTCTGCCAGGAACAAGTTATTCACCTTTTGTGCCAAAGTAGATAGACGAGTCGCTAATCGCATATATGTCCAGCAAAGTACATGCAAGGTTAGTCATATTTATCTTTATGTATCATGTATCACCGGTGTTGTCTACTCCATACCCTTGTCATGCAATCGTGTATGCGTGGGTCAGACAGGTCGCTGTCTAGATATTAGACTTCGAGAACATTTCAATTCTCTAAAAGGCGGCCTTCATTCAGCAGCCCACTGTAGAGAATGCGGCTGCGTGCCGCTCTTCGATGAGACTTCTGTGCTGTTTTGGCATAAAAACCAAAGAGTGCGTGAGCTTAATGAGGCTGCGCATATTCACAACATTTCTTAGTCATGCCACAGTATTCTCTCCGGGGCAATACACGATAAGGAGTTGAGCTCTCTAGCAATTGCATAACGTGCTGCTTTCCTGATGTTGCCCAGGTTTTGTTGATTTGGCGCCTCCTGCTTTTTTCTCCTCCTCCTTCGCTCTCCCTTGCTTTTTATTCTGTTCTGTATATATTGCCTAGGTTTTGCAATAAATGGAGCTTCAGTTGATAGTCTGTGCTTGTCTGTGCTTTTTCTCACAATAGCGTGCTTCACTACATTTTAGTGTGCTGATGCAAAAGGAAGGATTGGCTTGTTTGCACGCGGTTCATATGTCCAACACAAGTGGGAAGGACTTAACATTAAAGTCCAATCTATAAACCTGATGGTTTTTCTGTCCGGCACTTCATGAGTTATAACAAGCGGAAAAGGGTACTTACTAAATATTTTTAAAATGGTAGTCAGAGAGGCAACAGTCGATGAGGTTTCAGCTTTAAACAACACGAGAAAACCATCTACATAGCTCTTGTCCCCTGTTTTTTGCGTTGTTTTTATGTGAATAACGTCGTACCAACTCTCTATAGCAACCCTTTGAGCTTTAAGTTTGTTTGTGGCCAGGGACAACTTTAGAAGAGCGGCGACAGTGGAAACATTAGAGAACTCGCATTCGCCGGGCCGACGGTGCAGTCCAGGCACAAAAACAGGCCCGGGAGGCCGAGTGCCAGCAGAAAGTATACGTATCAATGATCCGGTAGTGAAGCGCCGGTGGCGGGCGGGTCTTCCAAACCACGCCACCGAGTTAACTCGCGATGTCAAACACTTGCAACAAGCGCCGTTATTGCGACGACTGCCGGAGCGCGCTCGCCGGGGCCCGCTTTCGGCGAGAGTTTCTTCATCGCCACTTTCCCTGCTGCTGCGACATCTGTTACCAGCCTGTGGTTCAAGAACAACCACCGTGATTAACGCATTGCGAAACGCATCTAATCGCTCATTACACTCCTCCACGACCATGATAATGTAAGGCAGAATGTGCAGCATGTGAAATAAGTTAGTGAGTGAAAACTTTATTTGCGCATAACGCGGAGCATTCCAAATGGTCGGGCCCCTATTCCAAATCTCCGCTGGCCCTAGCCATCAAGTCGCCCTGTTGGAGCAGCCAGCGCTGATCAACGATAGCCGAGCTGGACAGCAGTGCCTCCCATTGTTCCTCTGTGTTGTTCATCTTGTGGGGTTCTTCATTGTGATGTGTACACTCCCACGTGATGTGAAACAGACTTGGTGTGGCCCCACACCACGGACACATGCTCGAGAAATGCTCCCATGAACATATCCTCGGCATGGACTTTTTATCCACCCACTCTGCCCTTATTGATTGTGGAACCGGCATGCATCAACTTGATCTACCGTGTTACCATGACGACCCAACACCAGCTCAACCCCGTCTGTGTTCTGCAGATCACGTACGCCTAGCACCTCAAGCCGTTACTTACGTAAACCTGAGATCTGTCCCTCCTGTTCCCGATGGTGACTACATGTTGACACCTAATGCTGACGTTCTGCTGGCCAAAAATGCTGCCGTGCCTCACACACTTTCGACAGTCACGGGAAATACAGCATCTCTTCCGATCCTAAACTTCAGCTGGTGCGCTCAAGTTATCCCCGATGGTATGACTTTGGCAAAAGTTTCTTCTGTAGATGCTGCAATTTTGGAGTTTGTTGCCGATTCTTCTTCGTCCTCTGTTCCGCTCTTATCCTCGAAGAGTGCAGCGGATGCCACCATCGACAAGATGATCGTTCCGGACCTTCTTCCAGCGCATACAGCTGACATCTGGCCCCTGCTGAAATCCTACCGCGACATCTTTGATTTTGATGACCGCCCTTTGGGTCAGACGTCCTTTGTAACTCATAGGATTAACACTGGAGACGCCAGCCCCATCCGACGACGTTCTTATCGCGTGTCTAATGCTGAGCGACAAGTTATCCAGCACGAAGTTGAAGAAATGCTCACAAAATACGTTATCGAACCTTCCTGCAGTCCATGGGCATCGCCGGTCATGCTAGTCAAGAAGAAGGATGGCAGCTGGCTCTTCTGCGTAGACTACCATCCCTTAAACAAAGTAACACGTAAGGACGTGTATCCACTGCCGCGGATTGACGATGCTCTCGACTGCCTACATGGGTCTGCCTACTTTTCATCTATCGATTTGCGATCAGGATACTGCCAGATTTCTGCGGATCATCGAGGCCGTGAGAAAACCGCATTCATCACATCGGATGGACGTTTCCAGTTCAAGGTTATGCCATTCGGATCGTGTAATGCGCCAGCTACATTTGAAAGGATGATGGACTCTCTCCTGCGTGGATACAAATGGGCCACGTGCCTGTGCTATCTCGATGACGTCATCGTATTTTCACCTACATTCAAAAGCCACCTTAGCCGCCTAATGGCTGTTCTTGAGGTTTTCCGGAAAGGAGGACTTCAGCTCAACTCGTCCAAATGTCGCTTTGGCCGTCGGGAAATCACTGTGCTGGGCCACCTTGTCACTGCTTGAGGCGTGCAACCTGATCCTGACAAAATTCGAGTTGTCAAAGATTTTCACATACCACGTTCCGCAAAAGATGTGCGCAGTTTTATCGGCCTTCGTTCTTACTTTCGACGTTTCGTGAAGAATTTTGCTGACATTGCCCGACCACTTACGGAGCTACTGAAGAAGGACATGCCTTTTTATTGGGGTACTGACCAAGCAACTGCCTTCAGCACCCTTACAACATTACTTACTTCTCCAACCGTCTTGGCCCATTTCGACCCGTCAGCCCATATTGAAGTTCGTACCGCGGACATAGAATTGGTGCTGTTCTCGCTCAGCGGCAACGAGGACAGGATCGCGTCATTGCTTATGCCACTCGCCTCCTTTCTTCTTCGGAGACCAAGTTTTCTATTACAGAGCATGAGTGCCTCGCACTAGTCTGGACAGTCGGAAAATTTCGACCATACTTGTTTGGCCGCACCTTTTCGGTAATTACAGATCACCATGCCTTGTGCTGGCTGTCGTCCCTTAAAGATCCAAATGGACGACTTGGCCGTTGGGCCTTGAAACTACAAGAATACAGCTTAGACGTGGCATACAAATCTGGCCTAATGCACCAGGATGCCGACTGTCTATCCCGTCACCCCGTGGACCCACCTGACCTTTCAGCACATGATTCTGACCATTGTGTCTTCGCCATGTCGGCTTTCACCGACGTACGCAAGTAACAGCTCAGCGATGTCTACTTGTGGTCTATCATGCAGAGCCTACGTTTGCCCCACGTAGACCCGTCGCTACACTTGTTCGTTCTACGCGATGGCATTCTTTACCGACGCAACAGCAGCGCCGAGGAACCAGAGCTACTACTCGTAGTTCCTGCGACACTCCGTTCCGCTGTACTTGAACAGCTTCACGACGCCCCAACCGCGGGACATCTCGGGGTCACGTGCACGTACGATCGCGTGCGGCTTAGATACTTCTGGCCAGGTATTTATCATTCTGTGCGCCGATACGTGGCTGCACGTGAGTCCTGCCAGCGCTCCAAACTTTCCACCTTGCCACCAGCTGGTCCGCTCCAACCAATAGACATACGCACCGTTCCCTTCTACCGCGTCGGTCTTGATCTTGTTGGACCATTTCCTACTTCTCTCACTGGAAACAAGTGGATAGCCGTAGCCACTGATTACGCCACAAGATACGCTATCACACGAGCGCTACCGACAAGCTGTGCCACTGACGTCGCGGACTTCTTGCTTCATGACGTAATTTTTCACCATTTTTGGTGTAGGCGGAAATGCTCGACGCCCGTGCACTTTGATTTAGGTCCACGTTCAAGACCCATGCTGATAAAATTTCCGGAACGCCCAATACGGCAGCTTTCGTGATCATATTGTGGTTCTCATATTGACCTCTTATAATAACCTGGTCGCCCACATATCACAGTGTCTAAAATGGAAATCAGCTTTTTTTCTGTTTATTTTAATTTGTGCTTGCACTGATGCTATCTTTTCAGCGGTTGACTCGCCTTTGAGGGCTTCTAGAAAACTTGTCGCCTTTAGAGCAGCGGTATTGCGGTAGTTAAACTCGTTGAGGCTTCTGAAACTTGCGAGCGCGTTCTTCCAAAAGTGTGCATGGAGAGAGGACCAAGCTTGCACTAAGAATTTGTTGAATTCGATTGCCTGATCTTTCTTTCCCAAAAAGCACACATGCCTTGCTCCCTCCGGATATTTGAAATACACCAGTAGCCAGGAAAACGTTTCTTGCCAGTGAGGTTTGAACTTGAGTTCGCGCTTACTAACTGAGCATAGGATATAGTTAGCGCCTGGTTTCCATGTCGTCATAAGCAAACGTCGTCTAGTCTCGTTGTGCTGCTACTCCTGGTGTCTTGGCCCGTTAGATGGGTAAAGACCAATGTAGTTGCGAAGAATCGTGGTTTCCCTGCATGCATCATGCTCCCATCGGTTTTTTTGTAGTTTTTTCGGCACACGAGTCGTATTCAGACTGTGCAGAACTGCTACTGAGAACCGCTTGTTCGGCTGCTGTAGCTTTGCTGGCCGTCGTCGAGTTTGCACAAAGAGCAGCGTCACCTTCCGAGAAATAATCATCAAGCGTTAGCTTACGGCGTTCCGGCGTGGTCATCGAGTGACACAGCATACGAGCTGCCCAGCAATACTTGTATATAGGCAGCGTGTATTAAAGGGGTGACTTCGCATTGCTGGGAAGCAACACGCACAGCAATGTTCAGGCAGTGACACTGAATGCGAGGAACGAAAACATTGCCGACGATACATGCTGGCTAGTGAAGTTCCACTCTAAACACTAGCGTTGGTTTCTCCCCTGGTGGAAATATTCGTGGGTGTACATTTCCTCCGCTTTTCTGCAGGTGCCGGTAAGGTCACGCTCCCCCTATATCTTACTCTGCACGCGAAACGTCTCGTGATTGTGATTGCACCCATACGGATGGCTGGTAGTGTTTGCTGCGTTGTGATCTCACACCAGAAACGTCATTGAACGTGAACGAGTTGATGCCAGCAGTGAAATTATGGTGAAATTCTAGCAGTGATGTTAGCAGTAAAATCCCGCATCGAAATGCCCGAAACAGACAGCCGGCAGGCTTGAATGATGGACTGTACAGCGTAAGTAAATTAGTGTTGCATGCGCTGGCAGTCGTCGTCGGAGTTCACGCGTAGTGTAAAACTGATTATAGTGCGCTATGCTGTGAAAAAGGCCGGTGTCTTTTCCTTCATTACTAGAGAACTGTTCACTCGAGATTTTTTGTGGTACGAGGCTGCTCCTGTTCGCGCCGGCGTAAGCGCTGCAAATATAAATGCACGTGCTTGTTAGAAAGGTGTATACATGACATATTGATGCCGCGCGGTAAAATGTTCTGTAGAGTTATGAATGTGGTGACGTCAAGTGAAATGACCATTGCACGCTTTCAAACAACGGAAGACACACCACAACGCTATTGTTTCAGAAAACAAAGCGAGAAAAGCTACAAAAAGGAAAAAAAGTACAAGGACATAACGCCTTTTAAGCATATTTACGTTGTCTAGCGCGTATACGCAGCGAACAAGCTATTTCTATGTTAGTACGTATAGTCTGGTCCCAGATACATGTTCTATTGAGATGAAGTGAATATTTCTTAACAATGAGCACCTTGCTCTCACAGATTGCATCACGAAACATCTGCGATTGCAGTACTTCATTGATATAAAGTCACAGTGAAACTGTAATGTCAACCATGGTTACGAGAAAGTGCCTGAAAAATAGCTAGTGTGAAATCGTGCTGCCTACGTTCAGCATAACTTATAAAAAAAATTGCTTATTGCGTATCGCAAGCATGCGTGGATGCACGCAGTGAACAAAATGGCAGCATATCCACGGATTGAATGATGAAGAGTGGGGCGAAGAATTCGTCCGTCCATTCGTTCTTGCTGCCGTCCGTCCATGCGTCCATCAGTGTGACCGTCCATGCGTCCATCAGTCCGTCCGTGCGTGCGTCTCTTCGTGCGTCCGTCCCTGCGTTCGTCCATGCAGCCACCCCTGCGTCCGTTCATGCGTCCATCCATGCATCTGTCTATGTGTCCGTTCGTCCATCTATTCAACACTCCAAGTACCACCATCTCGCATTTTTTCATCATATATTCTCCATATAGAAGCACCGCCATCCAGCGGACATTCCAAGGACTAAACGAGAGGTGGCACACGCACACTTTCTTACGGCTTGCGCTTCGGGTCCACTTCCCACCTTTAACCACCTCGAGTTCATGGTATATACTAGTTCACTGTATTCATGGCACTGCGGCCGAACGCTCGCTAAACCTTTCGAAAACCAAGGAGGTTACGCCCAGCGAGTATGACGTAGCAAACTTTTTCAGTCAGATAGTGCTCAATGTACATGCCAATGGCTGCTAATGGGAAATGAGAGGCGGAGAATTCGGCTTTTACTTTCTTACGGCTTGCGCTTCGTATCTACTTCCCATTTTTAACCACCTCGAGTCCATTCATGGTATATACAAGTTCATTGTAATCATGGCACTGCGGCTCAACGCTCGCTAAACCTTTCTAAAGCTAAGGAGGTTACACCCAGCGAGTATAACGTAGCAACCCTTTTCTTGTCAGATAGTGCTCAATGTACATGCCAATGGCTGCTAATGGTGATCGCAGCTTGCGCGTTAACTAAAAGCTAATGCTCCCGTCTCTCATTCCCCATTAGCAGCTATTGACATGTACATTGAGCACTATTTTTTATTGTTCAACAACGCACAGAAGAAGTCTCTCACCGGCACCACCTTGGAGGTCAAAATGTTATACTTGTTACATACTACGGGGGACGAACGGGTGCCGCTATAAGGAGCTTTGCCCCTAAAAAAATCACTAAAAGTTATCACTGCGTGAGGGCTGCTTGACATATAGAGCGGGACATAAAAATCATTCCCACAGGCATGCAATCACTCTCATTCTACACATTGTAAGCGGAGCTGCCCTTGGCCCCACCGCTGTGGTCCAGTGGCTAAGGTACTCGGCAGCTGACCCACAGGTCACGGGATCGAATCCCGGTGGAGGTGGCTGCATTTTAGATGAAAGCGAAAATGCTGTAGGCCCGTGCATGTGCTCGAATTTGGGTGCACGTTGAAGAACCACAGGTGGAGCCCTCGATTTTCGGAGCCCTCTAATACGGTGTCTCTCATATTCATATCGTAGTTCTGGGGCGTTAAACCCCACATTTCACATCTAAATCAATCAATTGGAGCCGTCCTTGACTTGTGAAACGCAGTTCACCCCTACGAGGACTACGTCATCTACGCTTAACAGAGATTAACGATTAACGATGTCTTCTCCGATCAGGTGGGCTGTGGAAATGATGCGTTTTCAAAGACTATAGTTCATTCAATTGTGCGACGAGAGGTCCTTGCTCCAAACGGCCACTGCACCTGTCGTTTAGTGTATTTTACTGCTAGTACTTCCCTTACTTGCTCTCGTCACAAGCAATTATGCAGAGGGGGGAGGCAAATTCTGAGGACTTTGATGTGCATGTACGCAATCTGCTCAAAATGCCGCCGATAGCCACGTCGCAGAGAACAGCTGATACCTCGCCCCCTCCCTAATTCGCGTCGGTGTGAACCCGCTCAGGCACTGCGCCGTGTCGCCTGTAGGCAAACAGAAATTAGGTGCCTTCTTCCTTTTCCTCATGAACCACTAACAACCCGCTCCCCTCGCCCGAAAAAATTTCTGGCTACGCCCCTGACGACAGCGTAAATTTCTGCACACTTGAAGGAACTCTTTCCCAGGTTTTGAAACCAGTGCAAATTATGTGCCCACAGCACTAGAGACTTAGTGGCGTTGCCTACTTATGTCCACCCGTGAGCACAAAAGTATACGAGCTATCCGTAAACACGTGCCGTCGACAACATTTAGACAGTCCGAGTAACTGCGTTCTGTTTTACCTGTTGTTTCTTCGGTGCTGACCCATCTTGTGTGAGGAGAGTTCTTAGTGTATGAGGAGGGTCTTTTGGAGCTACACGAGACAATCGCTTAATTGAGACTGACGAAGACAAAATGTGCAATTTTCGCTGAAGGAGACTGCTTTCGTTAGGCGAGCCACTTGCAACATTTTCCTCAAAAGGCAGTCAAGCCCGGACCATGCTATAGCGTGACAAACACATGCGACCTCTTCGGTATCAGCAACTTCTGTTGGCAAACTGCAACCCTTTTCTCAAAAAATGCTGCTCATTTCATGCTTTTTGAGAAAAATATAACTGCGCTAAGACCAATATACGAGAACGAAGTGTGCTGGACGCTTCTCGAGTTCATTTCATGCTGCACAGTTGATCCGTTTGACGGCATATATCAGAATCAGAATCATAAAGGTTTTTACTTTGCAACAAAGTTACTGAGGGTCCGTCAGGCGAAAAGCTGCATTATACAGCTTCAATGTGCCTGAATTCCTTCACATGGCAGCAGTAACGTCCAAATTAGCATTCATACATGTTTAACTGTATATCCAGGAAAACAAAATCCGCAATATAATTTGAATTGAAAAAAGAACACATTGATTAACACTTACAAACATGATATTTATAAAAATTTGAAGCTAATGCTTAAAGAAAGAGGAAATATCTTAATGCGTTGCTATACTTAAGAACAGTGGTAGTTACAACATAAAGAAAATGAATTGTATAAACATAGGAGTGATGCATGAGGGTATATTACAATGTTTATCAAAACACTGAAGGAGAAACACATTAAAAAAGCAAAAAATATGAAAGTGTAGAAACTGTGTTTTTATCCCTTCGTTCGTACTTGCAAAAGTATTCTCGAACTTGTTTCCGCGTCAAAATGTTTAGAAATAATCCTCCCCTTTCCAACTTATTTAGCATCGAAAATAGGCTGTGCCTCAGAAATTGCATAAGGTAAATGGTGCGCCTGTGTGGTACGAACCACATGTCGTCAACACGAGTGCGTGAGTCACTATTTTTGTATTCAAGCGTATATTCAATAAGAATTTGGTATTGTCGAAGCCGAAACAAAATGAATTTAGAAGTTGGTATTCGTAGAGTTTTGTCCCACGTAATATATTATGTTTTTGAAAAGGGCGCAGTAGACTACAAATGAAATACTTTCCCTCTTTGTCGAAGCGCGCGTCTTTAAAGCTGAAGAAGTGCACGAATGTTGCCTTTTGTGATGGTGGCCCACTCAAGCGCACAATAGTTGAGATGCGGCTCAAACAGAGCGTAATATATCTGCAATTTTACCCTCTTTCGTAAAGAATGTCGAAAGCGAGATAGCATACTAGAGGCAGATGCCAGCAATTTCGCAAGTAGTTCCACGTGACGGGTCCAGTTCATATCTTCTAAAAATGTAACACTTAATACTTTGTATTTCATCAAAATTTCAATGGCAGCACCATCCAAAAATAATTCTTCACTGCAACAAGGCCGTCCCACTCTAGCCATGATTATAAGGCCTTTCATTTTGAGCTGTTAACCGTTAGCGCATTACTACAAGACCATGCCGACAGGTAAGCTGCACTCATGTGACGTACGCAGTGGTAGTAATTGGTTGAGGATTTCAAGCATCATCATCATCAGTGTTTATTCAATCAACGTAATACAAAAACATGGTTACAAAAGTATTTGGACCATTAGCCTGTGTGGCTAGTTAGTGGTCCAATCTATTACATGATAATTTTATTACATGTCAGGAGCAGAGGTGCAGTTAATATGATTATGAATCTATACACAAATTCAATGACAGGGTAGCTTTTAAGGTATATTTTATCGAATTAAATACACATGATAATAAATGCTAAATTGCTGCAAATATTTTTAGTACACAAGTGATAAAGAACTAAAGGCATACATTGTAACAATACAGAAGATAGTGATACCACAAAATATTTAGCACAATTTGTGCACAAAATTAACTGCGTTGAAGAATCAATACAATCGAACTCACTTCAGAACTAGAAACAAAAAGTAGGAAAGAGAAAGAACTATGCCAGATGAGTCGTAAAAAAGTGTGGACGTGAGCTTAACTTTGGTTAAGAACATGAAAAACTTACAAAATGCATTTTACAAGAGAATTTAAAGTTGCGGGCAAGTTTAATTTCAAGTGAAATTGTGTTCCAGATTTTAGCACCAGTGAATTGTATTAACCGTTCGCCATATACATTCCTACAAGTAGGGAGGTTGAAGTTGCCGTTGCCTGCATGCCTTGTGTTACGGGTCGGTGTAGAAAACGCACTCACAGGTAGTGGAAAATTGGTGTTAATGATAGAATTTATCAACACCGCGGTTTTATAATTTCGCTGAGACGTGAAAGGCAGTATCTGAGTAGATGAAAACAAATCTGAGCTTGGGCAACAAGAGGACGATGCCGTAATAATTCTTAAGGCGCGTTTTTGCAATCGTATGATCGGTGCTATATACATTAGATAAGTAAAGCCCCATATTTCGCTACAATAACTGAGTTGAGAGTGAAATATAGAGAAGTATAATGATCGTAGCACGTTATATGGAAAGTAACATTTGGCTTTAATGAGCGTGAAGCAAGCAGAAAGAACATTGACGATTTTCATTTATTCAGTCGTCTACTACCTTTCAATAGCGCGTGTATAGCTTAAAACTACAAGTGAGACGGAACTTGCAGAGCTTCTCTTCCAGTTCTTTGTTCCTGGTGTCTTATACTTATTTTATCGAAGACTTGTCTTTGATTAGAGCGCGCTACGCCAAGCCGCGGCCGCGACGGCAACGCCAGTGTCTGCCTTTAAGTATAGTGCTCCGCGGCAGCTGTTCCGGCAACCTTGGATGCTCCCCCCCTCCCCTCCGCGTCGGGTTTCTTCAAAGATGAAGGCCAAGCAAACGAGTGTTGAGGAATCCTGGTAATTTCACCATGACATGGAGTAGTTGTCGATATTCATTGAAGCAATCAAAGTTTATTCGCGATCTAGACTAGACCTGAAAGATGAATATATTATAACTTAGGCATGTTGAATATTAGTTTCTCACAATCCTAAAATTCTCCTCAAGTCACAATGAGTCCTCCTTTGAGACGTTTTGCTTCGTGCACGGTCTTTAATAGCGAATACCTTCCTTCTCACAGTCTGCGCACATTGTTGAATAAGCAAAGGTAAGTTTCACGTCCGCTTGCATCATTGTAACGATCACTTGGAGCAGGAGGTGACAAGAGCCGCGTCCATTTCCATCGTGAAGTGTATCCGCTGTATGCCAAGGTTGCCAATCCTAAGTGTATGTTTTTAATTTTTTTAAATTTTTATTTCGAAACAAGGACAGTCAATGCAGGCCAGATTAGAAAGATCGAAAACTGATGCCAAGAAGAAAAATGAGCTTTAAAACGTGAGAAGAAAGAGGGGCTTTTTGTGCGATTCACTGGTGGATATCCCACGTCCAGACCGACCGCGGGGCCGACGAACTCTGTCCGAAAGAACTGGCTGCGATGGTGACCTGAGTAATAAAAAAAAAGGAAGAGTGGTCGCACATGGCTTCGTTAGCCGAGCGCTTTTTTCAAAAGCCGTAATACGCGCTAGAGCTGAACACGAAACGCCAAAGAGGAAAAAAGAAGAAACTGCGCGCGATGGACAATGGGGAAAACCGGCCGCCGGCGGTGAAGGAAAACCGGACCGCGGGTGTGGTCCCACGGGTTTCCCGAAACACGTGGGAAGAAGACACGCGTGACGACAGCGGCTGACCACGCAACCGGCCGCCGCAGCTGCGCCCGATATACGGGAACAAAAGCGATTCGGACGACTCGATCTCTTGTATTTTCGTCCCGCGATATGCATATAGACGCAGGGTTTCAGCGTCTCGTGACCATCGAAAGCGACCCGGAAAAAAAAACTGTTCATTGCCCGCAACACACCTAAATGCTTTCTCGTTAATATGCTATAGCACCTATTTACTGGCATCGAATTTATTGCGTTACATTTTGGCATGGCCCGACCATTAGCAGTGTGACATCGTTTGATAATCAGGAACGTGACTGAATGAGACACGCGCATTGACATACATCCAGAAAAATCACAAGGGGCGACACACATCTTAGCCATGGTGGCCGTTTTGGTTTCACAAATGTTGCAGGTTTTACATTTTCTTTTATAAAGGTTACAGTCATGCCTTGAAATCAAACTGAAAAGCGGATAAGGGTTCTGAGCTGACGTAATTGGATTGCTATGTTGAGTTTCTTCTGCAGCGGCCATTGCAATTTCACACAGCTGAGGGGTACTCAACACCAGTACAGGCAGCAAGAACAAAACAGACATTACAAGACTTTAACGCGCTAAACCTAAATGTCAATTCATTTGGATATATCTCATGATTTAAAAGGGGGACACTTGAAAGGGGGCATCCCCATTCTGAGCGCAAGGTTGGTCAAGACCCCCCGTTATTTACGCCTGTGGGCACACAGAATACTAGTTGGCATCATTGCGCGTGAGTGAAAGAGCGTACAAGACTATGGCCGATCACCAACCCACCCATTTCATCAAAAATTGAATGCACGAATGAGAAAAAGAAGTCATTTATCTTACAGGGCTAGGGCTGGCATCGAGACAGCGAGTGATCACCAGATTAGCCGACCTGAGGTATACTTTCGGTTCCGGAAACGGCTCCGTGCTTGCAACCACGAGCAGCCATAGTTCACCGTTTTTCACACCACGCAGCGTACGGGGTCCAAACGTTAAGAATTAGAGCCATGATCCATGCTGGACAAAACAATAAATACAAAAACTCGGTGTAAAGCAGTGAGCGTGAAGCGAATAAGAGCGACGTTCATTCAGTGATCTCGATGGTCAGTTATTTCTCGTGTAAGCTGATTCCTATGCCTTGCCAATATAGAACACTGATCAAAGAGAGGGGAATCAGCTTACCCCAGAAATTATCGAAGCCGAAAAAATACACTCGCTAAGTGATCAATGCGTAAGCACCTCGTTGGTTGCTTTATCACAGGCAGAACGTGATTAACTGGCTGGGCTTTGAGGAAATAGAGGACCCGTCACACGTGCTTAAATACTGGCGTATTGATCAGCCTTGTACTTTATCTTCATGTTCTGTAATCATCCTTTTTTTAGGCATATATATTCTCGCCACTCTGTGAAATATGTTCCCACGCTGAAAAAAAATAAAATTGCAAATATGACTACGCACCAACTAGCCCAAGCTTCCACTCTTCTGCGTAGTTTACTTGTTGCTTGAAGAGACTAATACATCTCTAGACAAATAACAAGACGCAATAAGGGAGTGTGAGCGTTTTTCTTTCTTTCTTTTTTTTCGTGAACGGCAACGAGATTTTGGGCTAACGTGCCGGCGTTTCGCATGCGTTCGTGTGCCCTCGGTAAGCGCATCGAGCATACGGCAGTCGTGGAACGCTCCTACGCATGCGCGCACTGCTCATCTATTCTACCGCGTCCAAGCCAGCGTTTCTAAACCATCCCGAAAAAAACAGGCAGCACACCTCAAAACAATGCTGTTCAAAAAAAAATGCCACTCGCGTGCACGGGGGTTGGGCTTGTTCGGACACGTCATGCGCACGTGACCGGCTGGTCGGAGATTGTGGGGAAGAGATTTGTCTTGCGAAGGCTACGCGGAGGAGCGGCAAGGATTTCAAGCTCACCTCCTCTCAACCACGTTTCGCACCGCTTCATAAAAAAGTTTTCACAGCTCGTAATGAACCGATTCAAAAGTTTTTTGTAGCAAAAGGTTCCTTATCGGACACCCAACAACTTCCCCGGTCTAACTAAAATTCGGTATGGGGCCTGGCGAGTGGCCCCATACCGTAGGTGTTCTCGGGCCACGCTCTTACTTCGAAGTCAAAGAGCGGCCGGGGAGCGCTCTGAAAGAACCAACCGAAGGAAGTCCAAGCACTCGAGTTCTATCAACCGACGGCGCAGCCACTTTTCATAGCGCTCCAAAACGCCCAACCAAATGCGCCACAAGGAAGTTTGTGATAGAAGCGTTACATGGCATGCATACATGCATAGCCAGAGCTTGTCCTGCGTCCTTCTCTAATGTGTTTCCTTCTGTGCGCTGCCCAATGATGTATGCATTTTTATCGTCACAATGATTTATTGTGAGGTCACATTCTCACAAGAAGAAGATGGTGTACACGTAAAGCAATGCTTTCGGCTTTTCTTAACTGGTCCTAATCAGTTTTTTTTTAGTTTGACTACCAGATTATACGCCTACATTTAATGCTGAATTACTTGCTATCGTTCTCGCACTTCATAAACCTCCTACAAGCAAATCAGAAGCAGTCTCTCTAAGTATGCAGTGCGGCAACAAGTTGAACACTCATGAGTATGCTTAGTAGTCTAATACAAACAAACCTGAGTAAAATCGACTTGCTATGGGTATTTGGCCACCACGGCATTCATATGATAATATTGCGAATCCATTACACATAGCATCTTTCCCCCCTTCCAAGTTTTACGTGAGACGGCTTACGTGAGAGCACTAATATTTAGAAATGCTTGCTTACACAAGGAAACCTCCAAATTATAATTACATTAGGTCAGAAAATTCGTCCATCTGAGATTATGCTGGAATTAACAGTGGTGCGTATCTCGGCAGTTGGAAATTACAATTACCAGATTATGCTGTAGAATTCTGAATCTGAATTATTGCTTACATAAAACTGGGCTCACAGCGTCCGCGTTAAGTCTCTTCTGCCAGGAAATAAAAACAATAGAGTGTTTTTTTTATTCTTTGGCCGGCATTTTTATCAAAGGAAAAGGCACCTTTTCAATCCAATTGAAAAGATGGGCTTAGAAAGAAATGTTGCAGTAAAGTTATCCTTTGGAGGGATTACATTAGGCTATATTGACAAGGTGGTTTAATCTGCTGTGTTTGCGTACAAAGTGTAAACAAAAAGATTACCCTGTTAGCCCTTTCTTATTCTCATTTACGACTATGATTCTATATGATTGCCGGGCCGCTTGCTCGTGCAGCATTTTCATTCATCAGTTTTTATTTGATTTTATAGACTCATTTTTATTGGCTGTTTTTAGGTACGTTTTTGGCCAATCCCCCTTTGTGGTCGAGTGCCAGAAATGTGTCGGATCATCATATTCATTACCATCATCAATTTAACGTACCTACTCTAGAGGTGGCGGAATAATGAGATTGTTATCTAACAGCCTTTGCCATAAATCTAAGGTAACGCCGAAGCTGCTGTCCCCAGAATGTGAAATTTTTATTATAAAGATATCTCTGCCTTCTCATCTGACATTTTTAATAGCTATTATTTATTTTCCATCAAGCGTACACGGTACAGGGTCACTGGGCACCCTAATTGACACGAGTGAAAGAAATATTTTATTGACAGGAGATTTTACTGCCCATCATGTCACCTGGGGTGTGAATGCTTATGCGTGCGGCAACCGTTTGTGGGAATGGTGCCAAGATAACAATCACATATTTAAATTCAGGAAGCCCGACGTGCTGGAAAGGTAACGTGTCTTCTTCAAATAGATTTACCAGGGCAAAACAATCGAACTTTTAGAGAAGAAACACACACACAGCCCTGTCCGTGTTTTCGCGCTGATAGATCTGTCTGAATAATCATGAACCAACTCACCCAAGCAGCAGCGAAGTTTACATCTTCTTCATTGGATCTGACTTTTGCAAGCGGCAGCCTTAATACTTCGGGTGGGTTCCTGGTTAACAAACAGCGATCACATGCCGAGAACCTATGAAATAAGACGTCTGGTAGTCTTGGTAGCTTCTAATGCGCGTACGTTTAAGAATTATATTAAATTTAAAGAGTTTTTGCCACTAATGTTTCTATCAGGTGCAAGAACGAAGCAAAAAATTATGAGGATTGGTACAGTTCAACAGCATTCCCACGAAACATGTCAATTTATGGTCGCATCTGTGAAGCAGAACGGTAATTCACTGTGGTGGAATATTGATTGTTCAAGGCACTACAGGCGTAGAAAAGCAGCCTAGAAAAAAACTGTTATTGAATCAGTGCCCTCAGAACTGGAAGGACTACCAGTTTTATGCTGAAGTTCTTAAAAGAGCAGTTTGGCAAATAAACGGAATTTACGACATTCGGACGTTCGAGTATCTATTTAAATCATATAATAGGCGTGTACTCTATAGATTCTTTCGTAAAAAGGAAATGATACCACGAGCTATAAGCACACAGTCTGCTATCTTGTTTCCGGAGAAAATAAAAGATTCGTTAGATATCATTCGCAGGTGGTTAGAGCAGCGCTTTTCTTCCCAGTCATCCTCACCGCCAAGCATGCCCCAAGTGCCCTCTCAGAAATTTTTATATCTGAATAAACAGAAGTAGTAAATAGCATTTTATCAGCGGGCCTCATGAAGTACACGTTGGTCATGCTGGAAATTGATTGATATGTGGGGTTTAACGTCCCAAAACCACTATATGATTATGAGAGACGCCGTAATGGAGGGCTCCGGAAATTTAGACCACCTGGGGTTCTTTAACGTGCACAGGTCATGCTGGAAATGTTAAATAATGAATCTAGAAGTTTTGAATAGATGTTGTTAACTACTCAATAATAATGGCATGGCTCCCTCCGTCTTAAGAAAAAGCTAGGGCGATACCACTGCTTAAAAATTTAGATGAGCTAGGGTATGAAATGGACAACATTGGACCCATTGCGGTAACCTCAAAATTTGTGAAATTGATCAAACTTGTGTTGAAAAAATGTATAATGTTCATCAACGAGAAAAATATACTAGATCCATCTCAAACTGGCTTCAGATCAGGATGCTCGGTAAGGCAGGCACATATAGATATTGAGAGTCACATTCAGTTAGCTAGACGAGAAATAAAATATGTCCGATTAGTTACCTTGCACATCTCGAAAGCGTATGACGGCGTTGAGCATGGAGTTTTATTATACAGTTGCATAACATGATTTTCCCAGAATGCATTAGGCATAGATCCAAGAATTCTTGCGAAACAGGACGTTCTGCACCGCCGCCGTGGTCTAGTGGCTAATGTACTCGGCTGCTGACCCGCAGGTTGCGGGTTCGAATCCCGGCTGCGGCGGCTGCATTTCCGATGGAGGCGGAAATGTTGTAGGCCCGTGTGCTCAGATTTGGGTGCACGTTAAAGAACCCCAGGTGATCGAAATTTCCGAAGCCCTCCACTACGGCCTCTCTCATAATCATATGGTGGTTTTCGGACGTTAAATTTCACATATAAATCAAAATAGGACGTTCTATTGCTACCAAAGCGGCATTTCTTCGTCTGTATACGTACGCGCAAACAAGAAGCATTTTGCAACCTGAAGCTCTTGTTCCCATTTTATATCAATGTACTAATGAGTTCTATACCATGACAACAAAATGTTCAAACGTATGTTTATGCGGGAGACATCTCGTTTCTTGGTGTGCCCGACAATATTCAGAACAAGTACATATCAGCAGGATGGCTTGATGAAATACACGTGTATATACATGTCCGAAACTACTCCCATTTTCTTTGAAAGACCTGATTCATATTTTGCCTAGTTATCATACAAAATATATTCCGCAAGTAGAGCAAATGAAGAATCTTGGTGTGTAATACGATCACTCTATGTCTGGGAAGACACACATCAAATACATGGCATCAAAGGGTGTTCGGGTGGTATGTCATTTTTGTTACGCAAGATTAGTCCTTGTCGATTTGACATGAGAAGGCAAATGCTTCTGTTACTATACTGCATGTACGTTCGGCCGGTCCTTGAATTTGGATGCATATTGTTGCATGCGGTGCAACACGAACAAAACGCAGGTACGCCTTGAAACAGCAAAAACAACGTGTTCTCAACAGCTAATTGGCAAGATCTTTTTCGTTCTCGAGTATAACCAGAGGCTCACTATCTGGTGTCCGCCAAATCCGCCATCGTCGTTTTCATCCAGATTTAGACACGCGTCATTTGGCTCCCTCTCAAAGAGCACCGCCCGATGCTAAGACAGTAGTGCAGTACTTTTTAAGAGAAGTCTGACGCAATCAGTCGCTGATATAAGGCTTCTTGCGCACTACTTGAACGAGTTTAGGATGGTGCTGGCGATGCCTCGTACTATAGACGAGAGCGCGCCTATTTCGCACCGCCTTTGGCTGTATACTCTCGCTCCCAGAGACGCCATAATTCGTTTGGAACTGCGAAGGCGCGTTTCGCTAGCATGGCATGCAGTGGATCTGGGAGTTTAAAATGCGAAAAAGCGCCCGTTCACACTGCACCCGCTTAGAAAATGTCATCTCTGTATCACTGCGCTGTTATCTGATACGACAACAACCAGTGCAAGAGGAAGAGATTGCCGAGCACTGCCTCTAAAGTTCACACCGCATCGTGAAAATCGTGGCGGTGCGGCGTTTTGCGATTGCACAGATTTCCGTCCACAACAAAAAACGCTGAACTCCGCCACTTTAGATTATAATCGCAATCAGCTGGAAAAACTACTAGTCCAGTGAAGTGTACGATTAGGTATACTTTATTGCGTTCATTCAAGCGCGACTCTAGCTGTTCTACTTTACAGCAGCAGTTTGCGTGTAGTATGCCTATGATATGCGACTCAAAACTATGGCCGTACTGTTTCACAGGCCGCATGTCAATAATAGGATATTCGTATTACGACTCACGCGTGGATAACGCACCGCGCATGTTTAGTACAACTGAAACGGCATACCACCGCCATGCAAAGAGATGCGAACGGCGCGGAAAGCATGGCTTCGACTCAATCGAACTGCGACATGCCTTCAGTGTTACTATAGGAAAATGTACATGTGCTTTCGGCCGGCATCACTGTAGCATTTTAAAATATTGTTCTGTTCTGGCTGGCACTTTTGCGGCGCGTGTGTGTTCCGTGTGCCCTGCAGGACTGGCAATCAATACACATGCGTTGCGTGAGCGTAAGTTGGAGCCAGATTCTAGCGCTACCTTGACGCCAGCTTACAGCACAAATTCGGCCTTGTCACAGCCAAGGCACGCTGCAGAGAACGCTTTCCGCTGTTGGCTGTTCTTTCAGTCGGATAATACGTACCTGATGAAGTTGCTTCCGCGGACTGCAATGAATGTGCTGCAGACATTCCGGACTTCCAAGAAAGGTCTCCTGGATGTTTCACATGAAGTAAGCATAAAATTCCAGCTCAGGAACAGCGCGACACATGCTTACAGCCCGAATATAGGGCTTGGAAGTTCCGCGTTTGATTTGCAGAACGTCTGCTCGCATGGCAGTTGAGGGTGTTGCTTCACCGTGCTTGCAACACATGGTGGCACGCCCTTTTTAATATGGCAGCAAGCACTGAGCTTGCTGTGGTTTGCTGTGTATGAACTGTCGGGAACGACTTCGTAAGTGACAACATTATACGTACCTTGGCGCTCCTTATATATAAGCCTCACCCTCTGGAAATGATGAGGGGGAAAGCCTTGCTTCTGTGTTCAGGTATTTCTAAATTTGCAGCAATTTAAGTCCTGTATCTGGAAGCTAGACGCCCATCACATGATTCGCGTTTCCGATTGTTGATGGTACAATGGTTATTAAATCTTTATGAATCCCCAGTAAGGCGTTGCGAAACAGCTTTTATCTCTCAGCTTAAGTTGATCTTTGGAGAACACTGGCCGAGATTTCACACGCCTAAAGTTCTCCATATACGGAGCTTTCTTGACAACTTAAGTGTTCAAATTAGTGGCGTATCTCCGACCAGTGATAACAACAGGTCTATCAAAATACATTTTGATGATTTTTTTCAAAACAAGCAAAACTAATGTCGGACCGCATTTTACATTTTATTCTGAATGATTATCCAATAAAGAGTCATTGCGACGGATGCTTCACAAAAAGTAAAAAATTGTGAAATTGGGATATTCGCTCCTATTCTAGACTGGTCATTTTCTCAACCCATTCTAGATTTTGTACCCATTTTGTAGCAGAATTTTTCGCGATAATTTTAGCTTTCTGCAAATGATCGGTGTCAACTAGCTCGACCATAATTTCAACTGATTCCCTGTCAGTGTGTTCTGCTCTCACTGCAAATGAGAACTCCCAAGTGCTGAGTACTTTCAAATCATTAGTTTCACCGTATACACAGTTGGTTAAATTCGTTTGGGTACCAGGGCGTAAGGGACTCTTCTAATACGAAATGGCGAATGCATTAGCTAAGTCATCTTTAATGACCCAGTTGTTCACATACTTCCAGCATGTAAATTTGTTATAGAGGCTAGATTTAGGAGAAAAATTATGTTAGAAGAATTTTCTTTACATTTCATAATAAACACATTGGAACATCAACATTTAAATAATCGTTGAAATAGTAAAGTATGTCACACACGTGCAGTTGAAGTCGCAATCACTAGGCTGAAATGTCAAACTCCTTATCGTAATTTTTATTTACACAGAACTGGTCTAGCTGGCTGCTTGCCGTAATTGTTGGTTTTGTGAAGTCCCTGAGACAACACACTAGTAGCTGATATATTGTAAAAGATACGCCGCCTAGCGTAAATTTACATTAGATGCCGTCTTCCGTCTCGTACGATCGGAGTTACACTCCTAATGTGCTTTTTTGGGGGGTTTTGCCCCTTGAATTCAGTCACGAAAGTGTTGCGCATGCCTTGCAGGAGTATAATAAATCTTCAAAAAGATTCAAACTGTAGACCATATAATACTCCTCGATAATTTTTTGAATCGCTCCATTTATTCGTTCATTCATTTATTTTTGTTGCTGAAATTATCTGCTGCATTTTATATATTCCTTATGTTTGTCACTTCCTAATAATTGATGATTTCCCTTGATATCCCTATTTTTTTAAAGGCGTGCGCTAACAAATTAACAGTATTTTGTCGAAACTCTCCAGTTCTTGGACGATCGCCCAGCGTGAGTGTATGTCACACATTCCAGGCTTTTCCTTCCTTTTTTCCTACTACACCCACAGCGTTGCAACGTTTGGTTAGATACGTTTACATGACGACAAGGCATCATAGACCTTATGTGCATGTTTGCAAGGTCTATTTATTCACGTACATGTTTGCAAGGTCAGGTGTTTACCTCTGCAAATAAAACAGTATACAAAAGCACTATCACGCAGCTATGTCTATTACGTGCCACTTGGACTCAGATACACTGCGCAGAGGATAGCACCGATGTCACTTCATTGGGATTCATAGCGGAAAAAAGCAGCCGCGTCGATAGACGCACATATAGCTCGGCTATGCATGCGTTCAATTTTAAATGCGAATGCATTTTTTAGTCGGGGTATGTCAGGCATCCCGCATTGTCAGCGGCACCTCTCTCACTCTCCGCTCTTACTGCCTTCCCATAGCAACAGCTGCGGGCGTGCGTGCTCAACCCCGCCCCTAGCAACCTGAACATGTGGTGTGAGAGTGTGTAGGAGAGAGCAGTGCAGGGCTTCGCTGCTCCTTCTCTCGCCGTCCACTCTAGATGGATGAATTGGATGGATTGACATGGCTGTACACTTTAGATCGGGCGGCGGCTAACGCCTCCTATAGCCGTAATACTTAGTGAACCACAAACTACACTTATCATTTTTTTTCCTTTTAAATAGTGAGTGGACGATGGTAGTTTGCATTGAAGGATTTATTCGTTCATCGTGCCTTGATTTTAGCCACCAATCAGATAACCTCCTTTTAGTTATTTCTACCCGCTTAAACTCTATTTTGCCCTCCCTGTTCCTAAACCCAGTGTTTTGAAACTGCGCCATCATCCTGAACTATAGAGTGAAGCCTTTAACGGAACATTATCAAGTATTCGGCAGTTTCCTCCTCCTCTCCACACGCACTGCATACCGTGTCTACCCATTCGTATTTGACCCGATATGTCTTAGTTCGCAATACTCCCGTCCTCGCCTCAAACAGTAGATAACTACCCCGAGCATTTTCACAGATCCTTTCCTTGGCAATTTCCTGCTTAAAAGTGCGATAGATCTGCAGTGCGGGCTTCTTGATCATGACAATCTTCCAGATATCGGTCTCAGCTTCCTTCACCTTCTTCTTAACCGATAATTCTTTTTAGTTTTGCCCCCTGCTGCTTTCTAAGTATTTACCCATTCGCTTTCTCCATTTTGTATCGACATTCTTCATATACAAGTAGCTGAAAACATACCTAGCCTAACCCTTCTCCCCAATTTCTCTCAATCGCTTCTCAAATTTTATCTTGCTGCTAGCTTAACTGCCCTCAAATGATGCCCATCCCATACCACCTTGTACTCCCTGATTTAATGTATTCCCGTGAGCTCCTCTAGGCACTGCACCATGCTCCCTACCAGGCTACAGAAATTAGGCACTTTTTTTTCCTTTTCTAACCACTACCACCACCACTCTCTCTCCTCCCTGCGCCCCACTTTCCCGTCTTTTCGTGGCTCACTCTCAAGCGTTCGCTGGCTGGGCGCCTCTCTAGAACATCAGGAAATGTGTGCTCGAGTCACCACAGCGAAATGCCAACGCCAGGCCGAGAAACCTGTTTCTTCAAAGACGATGGTCTTTCTTGGGGTACTTCGACAGGAAAATTTTGGTCTGTCAGTGTGTGTCTCTGTCTGTCGGTACATTGGTCTCTTTGTCCGCCATATTGATACCCCAAACTGTCTCACACAATTATCCAAACAGCCAATCTCATCCGTAGCGCCCACCAATGTAGCTCTAGTTAAAGCGTTCCTACTTGTGCGATTGTCAATTAAAGATCGTTTATTGCGCATATCTGAGTCACCATAACAACACTCAATATTCTGTATGTGTACCCTTATACTAAGGAAGACATACATCAGTAATTATAAGGACCCTTGCGTTTATCACGCGGCGCTGACAATGCAGTGCTATGATCAAAAAGGCAAGTGTTTCCAACGCTTTGCTAAGTCGACACGGTGGTGGCACCTGCCTGTCTCTTTGCGTTCTACGCTTTATTGCCTCCGAGACAGGCGCGTACGCCTTCCTTTGTTTTCGAAGATAACTGCCAGATAACACTTGTGTCTAACGTGCGTCAATGCGCTCATTCACCTTCGGTGTACGGATCGAGACACTCAAACGCAGCGCCCCCAGAATACAATTCAGCAGTTTTCTCGCACCGAACATTAGTAAACATTCTGGTCACTCTCTCCAAACTGGTTCTAAGAGAGAAAGGAAGAGAAAAGTGAGCCCCGTAAATGTCTGCTTCAGTGAGCGACACCTCAACAGCAGCCCACAAGGGATGGGGGTGAGGAGGGGTTAAAAGCATAGGAATAAAGGTGTAGAGAAAGGGAAACAGTATGCCAGAGAGCGATAACATATCGAGGGAATAGAAGAGATAGGAAAGATGGAAACACGGTCACAGGAGCCCGAGGACGGGGCACCACTTGCGAGAGCTCTTGACGGTGTCAGGTGATGTCGTAGAGCAAGTCCAGTCGGTGAAAGCTACACTGTCGTCGGAGGTCGGCGTCAGATGACGCAGGGCGAGCCCAGTCGGTCAGAGCTACGCTGACGTCGGAGATCGAGAGGCCACAACCGGTTGCCACGGAATCCAGCGAGCGAGTCCACTCTCTCCAGACGCAAGACGATTGCCTTTCGACGGCAGTTGCAGTGAAACATGCAGATAGGGGGCCAATGTTTTTTTTTCTTCCCTTCATAATATTTTTAACCGTGCACCCGCTAGCTACTAGCGCTGGAAACGCATACCGCGTTCGGATGGATGGACTGATATGACTGTAACCTTTAGATCGGGCTGTGACCAACACCACCAAGCCGTAATACTTAGTGAACCAAAAACTAGATTTATTTTTTTCCCTTAAAATATTGAGGTTGAACACTCGTACTTTGCAGTGAATGATTTAATTTTCACTCGTGCCTTGACTTTACCCACCAATCAGATACCCTCCTTCTACTTAATCCTACCTGCTTAAAGTCTATTTTGCACTCCATGTCCCTAATCCCCAGTGCTCTGAAAAACTCTGCGCCATCATTCTGAATTATAGGGTGAAGCCCTTTACAGATTATCAAGTGTTCGGCAGTTTTTTCTTCCTCTCCTCACGCACTGCATACCGTGTCTACCCGTTCATATTTGGCCGGTTATATCTTGGTTCGCAATACTCCTGTCCTGGCCTCAAACAGTAGAGAACTACACCGAGTATTATCATAGATCTCTTCCTTGGCAATTTCCTGCTTAAAAGTTCGATAGATCTTTAGTGCGGACTTCATAATCATGCCAATTCTCCACATATTGGCCTCAGCTTCCTTCACCTTCTTCTTAACAGGAGGAGGAGAAAAACTTTATTCATCCCAAGAGGGAAAGGTGCGGTGGTGGAGTGTCAGAGGAGCCTACCCAGCGTAGGTCTCCGCTACCCTCTTGGCTCAATCCAACATCTGGTCCTGGACCTCGGGCGCCGAGCTGCACATAGCAGCCTCCCACTGCGCCTTACTATTAATGTGAAGAGAATTGGGTGGTGGGTTTCTAGTACACCGCCACATGATATGGTCTAGGTTAGCTCTTTGTTGACAGAAAATGCACAAAGGGGAGGGGTATATCGCAGGGTGTATAAGATGGCGAAAAGATGGGGTAGGAAACGTACGGTTCTGTAACTGGCGCCATAGTATTTCATGGTCGTGCGAAGCTCCATGATGTAAGGGGGGGGGGGTGTATAATGTGCTGTGAGCGGTAGTGATTTGTTATATCGTGGAAGGTCAAAAGACGATCTATCGCACTGAAAAAGGCCGCGTAGTCTAAGGCGCCACCAGAGGCCTGCGCTCGGCCGGTCATTCCTCGAGCACAGGTATGAGCCGCCTCATTGCCACTCAACCCAGCATGCGCGGGCGTCCATATGAGAGCAACGTATTGCGTGGGAGGATGTTTCTTAAGAATTGAAAGGGCAGTTGATGAGATGCGACCTGCGCTGAAGTTGCGCATGGCAGTTTTGGAGTCACTTACAATCATAGTGATATTGGGGATGGATAGACCTAAAGCGATGGCAGCCTCCTCTGCCTCCTCTGAAGAGTTGACAGTGATGGATGCTGTTGTGAGCGCCTTGCCTTATAGTCGACAGCAGAGAGGGCATAGGATGAGGATGATGGGCATTCTGCTGCATCGATGATGATGATGTGTGGTGTTTTATGGCGCAAGGGCCAATTGATGGCCAAAGAGCGCCATTTCAATGAGTATAAAGATGCGGACAATGTTATGTTGCGTGGCTGTATAGGGGCCTTAAAATTCCTCGCGATAATGCGGGTAAAAACATAAGTATTAAAGACATGACAGTGGCGTGATATGCATATTAAAAAGGGTGATAAAGGTTTTGATAATAAAAACATGTAAAAATATTTGGCACTAGCACACTTGCCTCATCAGTGCCCTTGTGTCCAAGGGCTGCGAGGCAAGTGCTTTTAAATGTAATCACAGCAGCAGCGACCTCTCTTGAGAGGTCGCGCTACGCAATGCCTGGGTATAATACATGGTAAAAATTAACATCTCTTAAAAAAGCTAACAATGATTTATGAGTGAAAAGTGGTTCCCTACCGACAAACATTGCAGGGTGTAAAGGTATATGTTGTCGGTAGGGTAATGGGAAGTGTTGTCTTCTTAGAGTGTCTAACTGTTTACATTGGATTAAAACGTGAAGAACTGTTAAAGCCTCACCACATTTATCACAAATTGGTGGATCACCACCGGATAAAAGATGTGTGTGTGTCGTGTATGTGTGCCCTATCCTGAGTCTTGTTAGTGTTACCTCTGTTAGACGTGATTTTGATACTGGTGGCCAATGGCCAAGGTGTGGCTTGATAACGTGTAGTTTGTTTTGTGTGTGTGTATCCCACTTGCTCTGCCAGTAGTCCCTGAGGTTTAGTTTGAGAGACGGCTTAAGATCAAGGGCCGGGATTGATATGGATGTAATGGCGGTGCTCTCATGGACGGATGCAGCGAGCTGATCCGCCCTCACGTTGCCTTGGATCTCACGGTGCCCTGGCACCCAGCACACTACAACATGTTGTTTGTGCGTGTAGAGTGTGCACAAAATGGAGTAAAGTGAGACAAGGACTGGGTTTTTTTGTTTTTTAAGACTGTGCAGAGCCGTTAACACACTGAGGGAGTCTGTATAAATTACTGCTTTTTGTATTTGTAATTGTTTGATGTGTTTAGCTGCCACCAGTATCGCGTAAGCTTCCGCTGTGAAGATACTTGTGCGTGGATGTAGAGGGCCAGCATCCGAAAAGGATGGGCCGACAGCAGCGTAGGACACAGAGGAGTTAGTCTTGGAGGCATCTGTGAAGAACTCAGGACATGTGTATTTGTGTTGAAGTTCCAGAAAGTATGTTCGAATATGGGCAATAGGTGCATGTTTTGTAACCTCTAGGAAAGACACATCGCAGTCTATAGTCTGCCACTGCCACGGTGGCGGGTATGCTACAGGAGCCATTAAACTGTGTTCAAGTGACACTTCAGTTTCTTCAGCTAGACACTTCAGGCGAATTGAGAAGGGCTGCCTCATCGAAGGCCTGTTTTGGAACAGAGTTGAGCTCGACAAATCATTAATTGTAGAGTATGAGGGGTGCTTCTTGTCTGCTTTCACCTTAAGGAAATAAACAAAGGACATGTAAGTTCTCTGCAGATGAAGCGACCACTCATTTGACTCAACATAAAGGCTTTCTACGGGGCTCGTGCGAAAAGCACCCGTAGAAAGGCGGATGCCCAAATGATGCACGGGGTCCAGCATCTTCAAGGCACATTGAGTGGCAGATTGATAGACAACGGCCCCATAATCTAAGCGGGTACGAATAAGGCTTCTATAGAGGTTCATGAGGCATTGCCTATCACTACCCCACGCAGTACGTGACAACACTTTTATAACATTCATGGCTTTTAAACATTTTGTTTTTAAATACTTGATGTGCGGTACGAAGGTCAACTTGTTGTCCAAGATTAAGCCTAAGAATTTATGCTCGGCTTTAACGGACAGACGTTGCCCGTTCAGCCGAATGTCAGGTTCCGAGTGCATGCCTCTCTTTCGAGAGAACAAGACACACGTGCTTTTTTGTGGGTTAAGTCGAAATCCGTTTTCGTCTGCCCATTTGGAGACCTTATTTAAACCCATCTGAACCTGCCGCTCACACATGGCTAAGTTGCAAGACTTGAAGCCAAGCTGAACGTCGTCGACATATGTACAATAGAACATCATGTGGGGAATGGACAAGTGCAAAGAATTCATTTTGATGATAAAAAGTGTGCAACTAAGCACACCACCTTGTGGCACGCCTGTTTCCTGGACAAATGTTTGTGCTGCATCGACATAGAGCACGTCATTGGCTCCATGCAATTTTTTCAGAAGAGCTTTTGCTCTTTGGATTCGGCGCTTAGTATGATATGTTGGATGCATGTTTTTAGGAAGTGGCGGTATGAGTAATTGTTTTTGTATGTTTTGGGGAATGTTGTATTTAGCATCGGTGAGTGAGGTGAAGTTAATTCGAGTAGACGATAAAATGTGGCGACCTGCGCTAGTGGTCGCGAGCCTTGCGTATTGAGCTGTTGAATGGGTTTCACGGATTTCACATAGGGTATTTATGACTCCTGTCTGGTGGTGTAGTGCGTTAGAGGTATTGATTCCAATGCCTAGCGCGTATTTGTAAACTCTGCGGAGGAGGATGTTGACCGATTCTTCCTCTGCTAATTTAAGGAAGGGTGTATGTGATTTTACTAATCACAAAAGCTTGTATTACACGAAGTAACTCTGACTCATTTTTCCCTGAGATTCTTCCTATCATTCTTAGGGTGTTTTCAATGGTATTGCGTAAAGCTGCGAGTGTGTACGTATTAAGTCGGTTATTTTGAATAAACAAACCTAGCACACGAATGCGTGATACTGTAGGAATGAGGCACCCATTTATGTGAACTTCGATCATTGGAACGTGTTTGTTCCGACGATGAGTTGGTAGAAGGAGTAACTCTGATTTAGTTGGGGTACAATAGAGATTCATCTGAGATGTTAGTGCTGCTATTGTATCTAGAGCTGTTTGTAGGGTGTCTTGAATGTGTCCATCTGAGCCTCCTTTCACCCGTAAGGTGATATCATCGGCATAGATGGAGAAGTTCAAGTCAGGGATACGTTGAAGAGCATTGGGTATTGGTAGCATAGCCAGGTTAAAAAGGATTGGAGAGAGCACTGACCCTTGAGGTGTTCCGAAGCTACCTAGTGTATAGGGTGAGGAATGTTCCGGTCCTAATGTTAATGTAGCTGTGCGGTCTGTGAGGAAGCTTTTGATGTAAGAGAAGATTTTAGCGCCGCAAGGAATGCAGTTGAGACCAGCATATATAGCCGAGTGGGCTACATTATTGAATGCTCCATGTATGTCTTGACCAAGGATTGCCTGAGTATCCTCGCTCTGGTTAGGAGTTATGATGTCGTGTTGAAGGCGAAGCATCGCATCTTGCGCGGAAAGTGAGGGCCTAAAACCAATCATTTCTGGAGGCAGCAGTCCATTATCCTCCACGTGTCTCTGGAGGCGTGCAAACACAACATGCTCCATAGTCTTTCCGAGACACGATGTTAAGAAAATGGGCCTCAGATTTTCTACTAAGGGAGCTTTGTTTGGTTTAGGTATAAATATGACCCTGGCATCTTTCCACAAAGGTGGAAGGATGCCCGTGTCAAAACAGTCGTTAAAGTACTCGGTCAAAGCTTTAATAGAAATAGGGTCAACATTTCTAAGTAATTTGTTGTTAACGCGGGCGGTACCTGAAGCCGATGTGGTACGGAGTGTTGCGAGGGCGTGCCTAACTTCCGCTTTCGTTATCGGCGCATCTAATGACTCATTAGGTTTCCCTGTGTAAGATGGTATAGAATCCTTACGTAATTGAGGTAAATGCAACGTGCGGAGGTTATAGAAGAGCTGTCCTAAATGGTCACTGTGCTTGTGTAACAGTTTAGTGATAGCGTGAGAGTATCGTGCGCGAGAAGTGCTGGGGTCTAGCAGATGTCTAAGAAGTTGACACGTTCGTTTATTACTGAGGTGGTCATGCATTCCTTCAAAAAGCTGACCCCATTGTTGTGCCACCAATTGAGTTATGTATCGCTCGATTTGTTGGTCTAGCTTCGCTATCCTAATGCGGAGTTTCCTGTTTTGGCGCTGGTGTTTCCACCGTCGCAGAAGTGACTGTTTTGCTTCCCACATATGGAGAAGCTTGGAGTCGAGAGTAGTTATCGGGGTGTCGGGGGGTAGAGTTTTCGTGTGAATTTCAACATCTTTTTGAAGCTGTTGAGTCCACTCGGTAAGGTCTGCAATACTTGAGGGAGCGGTGCTGTTGCGGGTCTCTCTAAATTTGTCCCATTCTGTGAGCATCAGTGGTTCAGGTGCAATAGGTCTGTGTTTTAGTTGTAAAGTACGGCTAATAATGTAATGATCACTGCCAAGATTAGTTTGGGTGTTAGTCCAAACCATTGTGAGTGAGGGTAAGATCGGGGAATGTATCTTTGTTCACACTGTTTCCCAAACGAGTAGGCTCCTCCGGGTCGTTGTGCAGTGTAAAACGATGTGCCTGAATATGGGACCAGAGGGCTCTACCTTTCGGTGCAGATGCAGTGTAACCCCATGCTGGGTGGGAGGCGTTGAAATCCCCCACTATGAGAAGGGTGTGTTTGCCTGCCGAGGATGTAGCTCGGGCAAATAGGGAATCGAGGCGGTGCCTTTGCTCTTGCGGTTTACTATATACGTTGAGAATGCATAAGAATGGGGAGTTAAGTTTATCAGGTAGTATTTGGAGAAAGTCGTGCTCAATGTCGATGTCCGCAAATTTCGAATAGGTAACTGTAAGGTTCTTTTGAGTTAAGACAGCAGTGTTTGGTTTAGTATCGGCCGGGTTTTGATGCGTTTTATAACCTGGCAGCTGCACTACACCATTCGTTTCTTGTAACGCAATGATTGGGGGAGGGGTAGTTTGTGATTTGATGTACTGCAGGAGGTTTGCCTTTTTTCGGCGAAACCCCCCGCAGTTCCATTGCCATACGCAAAGTTCAGTGTGGTTACGAGCAGCCATTTTCGCTAAGTTGATTTGGCTTAGGTTGGGCAAGCTCTGGATGGTTAGCGTGAACCGTGTCAATCCACTGCGTGACTCTATCTAGGGTTTGTTGCATCGGTAACATGGCTTGTTGTATCGAGGCCACGGACTCATGTAGCTTCTGCAAGGAAGCTGTGGAGAAGGTAACAAAATTGTCTAGTTTTTCCTCAAGTTTGGTTACTTTTTCTTTCTCTTTGTCAACCTTCTCTAGTTTCGCTTCGACTTGTTCTACTCGCTCATCGAATGACAAAGTGGGAGTCGAGACTTTTCGTTTTTGCGCAGGTGGTTGAGTGGGGTGCATAGCTATAGGGGTGGTTGAGAGAGGAGCTGGTGCTGGTGAGATAGGTGTAGAGGTGAAAGATGAGGCGGGGAGGTGTGTGGAGGTAGATGGTTGTTTGAAGGACTGAAGCTCTAGACATAGTTTTGCATTTTCTGCCCTCATTTTAGCCATCTCATCCTGCAATAGTTTGAGCTGCTTTTGAATGGAGCTTTCAGGGGAGGCTAGATCAGCCCAGCTCACCTCGTGTCCGGGGCCAGTCCGAGGGCTGGGGTTTTGAATGCTTTTGTTGCGGCTTCGGCTGCGGCTGCGACTTTTTCGGCTTTGCCGTCTTGTAATACTGGGTGAGCGTCCTCCAGGGGCGTTCTTGAAAGATGGGCTTGGGTCGAGGAATGGAGCTGCATCTTGCTGGAAAGTTGAGGGTGCGTGCTTTGGTTTGGGCTTGTAGAGCTGTGGGCACTGGGGCAAGCCGGTGGGGTGGTAACTGTTGCACACACAGTGACACACATCTGAAATCATCTTGTCAAGTCCAATAGACTTGACAAGATGATTTCAGATGTGTGTTTCAAATGAATATTACGGATGACTCCTCGGCAGGTATTTGATGGATCGGTAATGTGGGGGACCACTTCAAAGCTGCGCTCGTCCATCTTGATGGATTTGATACGGTGGTATGCTTCGGTGCGTGCCGAGTCCGGTGTGCTTATGAGCAGAATGTTGCTTACAGAGTTGATGCGGTATTGGTCATGTAGAGAGCTTGTGAGCGCTGCCGCTTTTAGAACGGAATGGATGAGCTTCGGAAATAGAGTGTCAGCACAGCTGAGGCCTCCACGTATTCGCAGAGCTATTTTGTAGTCGTCCGCTGGAAGTGGAGGGGGTCTGGGGGCAGTGCGACGAGTCGATGGGAGAGCTTTCTGTGACTCTTCTTGCGAAGTGTTGATATCAGGCGTCGATTTCTTCGGGGATGAAGCGGCCTTTCTGGCCCTGGCATACACTTGACGCCAGCTGCCTTCATCATCGTCGAGAGCTTCGGCGGAGGGAAGCTCATCTCCCTCTGTTTCGTGGATGACCATGTTGGTAGGCCTAGCCAGTAGGCCTAGCCGGTAGGCCCACCGAGGTAGTCGAACGCTGCCAAAAAGTCGATCTTCGTGGATGCAAACTGCAAGGCACTCACTTGAAATCACTTCAGATGATGCGGTTAATTCCGTAGAAAGCTTCACATTTGTTCAAGTTGCCATTGAATGACTTATACAGTCAGGAACAGGAGTTTTGCCGGAGCGCTTGCAAAACGCGGCCGCTCCCGGTGGCGTCTATGGCGCGTCTCCATTCTTAACAGATAATTCTTTTTTGTTTGGCCCCCTGCTGTTTTTAAGTCTTTACCAGTCAAATTTTCTGGTTCGCTTCCTCCATTTTGTATCGACATTTTTCATGTACAAGTAGCTGAAAACCTTCCTATCCCAACGCTCCTCCCCCATTTCTCTCAATCGCTTCTCAAATTTTATCTTGCTGCTAGCTTCCCTGCTCTTAAATGATGTCCATCCCATATCACCTTGTATTGCCTGATTTGCTGTATTCCCGTGAGCTTCTAAGGCAAGCCTACTTATTCCACGTTGCTTAATTTCTAACCTTGTTTGAACTTCTGATCTCATGCAGAAGACCGCACTGCCGAACGTCAGACCAAATACAATGACCCCTTTCCATATTCGTCTCACAAGATCATACGTATTGTGATTCTACAGTGCCCTACTTTTCATCACTTCTGCATTCCTGTTACTTTAATCGTCACGTATATTTCGTGTTCCCTTAAGTACTTGGTCTTATTGTTTATCCATATGCCCAGATATTTCTATTTATCTGTTATCTCTAGCGTGACCACCTGTATCCTAAGCTCACTACCTTCAATATCATTAAAAATCATGACTGCTGATTTTTTTCTTACTGAATCTGAGATCTAACCTATCTCCCTCATTACCGCAGATGTCCATCAATCTTTGCAAATTTTTCTTGTTGTCGGTCATTAGCACTATATCATCTGCGTACATCAATGCTGGTAGATTTTTGTCGTGTTTCTCGCGACAGAAAAACGCCACGTGTAGCGAATGGCGCTATTGGCTGCCGAGTGCAAAAAAACACTATTCGTCTAAAGCTGGGTTATCACGGGCGCAACGCCCGTACGGACACTACGCAGTACATTCGTATTTCCTCACAATTTCCTCTGGGAGATGGGGTGCATACTTTTAGGGGCGAAGCTCCTTAAAGCGGCACACGTTCGTCGCTCGTAGTCGTAGTGTGTAACAAGTGTTACATTTTGACCTGCAAAGTGGTGCCGGTGGGAGATTTCTCCTGTGCTTTGTTGAACAATAAAAAGTTCGCGGCGTGCGCGTTACCTAAAAGCCGAATGTTTCTGTCTCTCATTGCCCATTAGCAACCATTGGCATGTACATTGAGCACTATCTGACAAGAAAGGGTTGCTACGTTATACTCGCTGGGTGTAACCTCCTTAGTTTTAAAAAGGTTTAGCGAGCATTGAGCCGCAGTGCCATGAAAACAGTGAACTAGTATATACCATGAACTCGAGGTGGTTAAAGGTGGGAAGTAGACCCGAAGCGCAAGCCGTAAGAAATTGTGCGTGTGCCACCTCTCGTTTAGTCCTTGGTATGTCCACTGGATGGCGGTGCTTCTATATGGGGAATATATGATGAAAAGATGCGAGATGGTGGTAAATGGAGTGTTGAATAGATGGAAGAACGGACACACAGACAGATGAATGGATGGACGCATGAACGGACACAGGGGCGGATGCATGGACGAACGCAGGGACGGACGCACGAACATACGCATGCAAGGACGGGCGGATGGACGCATGAACGGTCACACAGACGGACGCATGGACGAACGGAAGCAAGAACGAATGGACGGACGAATGCTTCACCCCACTCTCCATCATTCACTCCGTGGATATGCTGCCAATTTTTTTCGCAACCCAGACCCATTTTGCACCCTACAAACACATTAATCGACAGTACGGTTAAGGTTCATGTTTCAAAGAGTAAAAAATGCTTTATTATTCATGAAAATTATTAGAAAAAATGGCAGCATATCCACGGAGTGCATGATGTAGTGTGGAGCGAAGCATTCGTCTGTTCATTCGTGATCTATCTCTCTTTCTGGCGCATTTCGAAGAGATGTCATGTTCGGCCATGCGGAGAAACTGTGATATAATACCGCCTATGCTTAGAGGTTTGCCTCGCGTTCCTGAACAAGCTCCTGATTCCCTGCACGTCCCTCCATCAGTCAAAGAGGTAAAGTCAGCCCTACAATCTATGAAACGGAGGACAGCCCCTGGGCCAGACGGTTTTCCAGTTGAATTTTACTAGTCACTTTGGAATGAGCTTGGTGCTGCCTTAACCGCGGTTATCCAGCGATGTTTCGAGGATGGTGTCTTTCCATCAAGTTTTCGAGATGGATCCATTGTGCTTATTCCAAAAGGTGATGTTTCCTCTGTTAATCCTGAAGATTGGAGACCTATCACGCTTCTTATCGTTGACTATAAGATATTCGCGACGGTGATTGTTCGACGTTTGAAGACTAAGTTGAACACCCTGGTGGGTCATCACCAGGCTTCATCTATGCCTGGACGGGAAATTCACAGCTTGTCCTTTACCACACGAGATATCATAGCTTATACTCTGTCGCGATTTCCGCGTGGTCTCCTTGTGTCTTTAGACCAAGGGAAAGCATTTGATCGACTAGAGCACACGCATATCTTTGAAGTGCTCACAGCCCTTGGTTTTCCTGGTACTTTTGGTTAATTAATTAGACATACCTACTCTGGTATAAAAAGCACACTAGTTCTAGATGGTTGGGAGAGTGCTGCCTTTTCTATTACACGTGGGGTCCGTTAGGGATGCCCCTTGTCTTCTGTTCTATTTGTCCTCAGCCTTGAGCCAATAACCTTGTACCTTTCAGACGAAGATAGTCTTTCACATAGCCTGCGTTTATTCTTCCAGTATGGTGACATTTCAGGTGCCGCACTACACCTCTCTAAATCCCGGTATTTGTTCATCGGCTATCCCAACTCCAGACTTCGCTCCACATCTCTCCTTCAGCCGGCTGCGTCTCTTGACATTTTAGGAATTCTATACAGCCACTACGGCGTTTGTAACTCCGTTTAGTCAAACGCCCTCGATGAAATAAAACAAAAAATTGAGAACGCCCGGGATTTCGACTTCCCGCTTCTTGAGCGGAGGTACCTTGCGCAGACTGTGTTCTGCGGTTACATTTGGTACCTTTCTGACGTGGAACAGCCGCCTTTACGTATCGTGAGGTCATTGCGGTCTGCCTTGGGTTCCTTCTTTTGGTCCGGTGGCACTGAGTTGATTTCTCATGCGGCATTAGGACGGCAGCGTTCCCAGGGAGGTTTTGCTTTTCCTTCGGTATCAATACGCTGCCGGCTATCGGCCCTGCGCTTCCTGTTGCGCCTCGTACAAGGAGAGGAATCCCCCTCTCGAACTCTGGCATATTATTTTCTAGGCACTCACCTTCGGTATTTGATGGCTAATGTGCACCTTAATCGGGGCCCACAATCAGTAGCACTTCCTTCGTTTTATGCAACAGCTGTCGCGTTTTTTCGTCATATCCAGTCGACTTGCTCTGAGGTAGATGTGTCAGACAATCCTATCGTTGACACAACAGCCGCTTTGTTGCTCCCGTTAGTTCCTCCGGCACGCCGCACGCACTCTAGTAGTGTGTCTTGGAGCACGCTGACGGCATCATTTCTACCTGGCCACCTCCGGGACTTTATGTGGCGGCTGGTGTGGGGCGTTCTTACTACCCTTGACCGCCTCGAAAGGTGGAGAATGGTCCAGTCATCAACATGTCCAAACTGCTCCCTCCGAGAAACTAATCAGCATGTTTTAAGACAATGCGTCGTTGCTCGTGTTTTCTGGGAGGCTGTGCATGCGGGATTTCGTGGCCTCGGAGTAAACCGCTTTGTTTCCTCTGGACGTTGTTTTCGAGGCCGCTTTGCCTGCCTTCTCATTGTTGCTGGTGCCTACTGTCTTTGGCGTAACCGTTGTGAGGCTGTTGCAGCAGGTCGTCGCCACCATGCTCCCCTCCCGATTTTGGAACGACTGTACAAAGAAATACTATCTCTTTTGTCGGCTAGAAACTCTTCTTTCTAGGTGAGGATGAATTCCTTCGACACTGGTCCTGCCGTATTATGTTCGTCTGTGAGAGACGTGTAAGGCTTGTTTGCAGGCCTGCCTGGTATTGTTAGGTTAAACTTTATTTAGTACTCACACAAATACCTTGTAGATACTATGTAAATATCGTAAATATATATCTTTACAATTCATTTGTGTGTTCTTCGTTTACCATGTATTGTGCCTATGTAGACATATTTTTTGTAACAATTCTTGCGTATTTGTGTATGTTGTGTTCCGTTTACATATGTAAACAAATATTTTTGTAACAACTTTTGGTGTGTCTGTAGGTGTTGTGTTCTGTCGCGACGTTCTGTTGGATTGTAATTGATGTTAACTGCCTGTGAGAGTAAATTTCGCTAAACACAAATAGTTCATGCACTAATTGCTGTGCTCACAGGGCCCTGACTGGGCGAGAGAGCTCTACCTCTGCCAACGCTGCATGCCAACAGCTTGTGAAATGGAGTGTAGATGTTAGAAACAACATGGCGGCAGACGCTCACTGGGCGCGAGAGAGGGTCGGGAGAGATTGCAGTTGTCGCTACTTGAATGAAGCCCTAACCGCATGCATGCGATCTCCTAGCGACAAGCGGCAGTGATAAACTTGCTCCGTCGAGCCATCGCGTCGCGGTGGCTGCAACCGCATCGGCGAGAAAGTGCCATTGTTGGTTGAATGAAAACGATTGCGTGCATACTTATCAATTGCGAATAGAAGTTTAAAAGTTGGGCGATGACATGTCAAATTTATACTGTCTTACGTGGCATGAAGAAGCCACAAAAGCATTTCCCGACTTTCGTTTTTTCTCAATCTTTCGTTTAAGCGTGACAGGCTGCCCAGAAACGTGCGCCACGACGCACTTCGCACGGGCATTTTGCCTCGTACAAAGCGACCAAATTGTCACAAGCCACCATCGAGACGTAAAAACAAACGTTCGATAACGAGATTTATGAGAAAATACAGCCGCTCTCTCACTCTCCACGTGAGATGAGAATGTAAAAAATAGAGTCGATAGCTTGAATCCCTTGAAGTACATGCCGATAACAAGCATGAGAAGCAAATTGCGACCGTAGCAAAGACCATGGGCGCAGCCGTGTTGCCAGAAATCACCATGCTGGCTTACGGGCGACAAGCGATCGTTATAGTTTTCTAGAAACGCACGACGCGGCTAACGGCGGGGACGGATGGGTCTCTGCGATAGCAAATATTGTGGCTCATCGCTGTTGCGAGAAGATCACGTGCAAGCGGTTAGGGCTTAAAGGGAAAAATCTTGGAATTTCAGGCATTCTGAGGCGACGCTGCTTTCGTCAGAGCGAGTGAACGCGCGTCCCGTCGGCTCCGGTTTTAACGAATGATTTGCAGCAGAAAGCACGTGGAAGCCCACAAGTCATTGGTACCCGCATACTCAGCTTGTCATCTTGTCAGCTTGTGCTTGTCGTTGTGTGTTCCTCGACTTCATGTTATTTGTCATTAAGCAAGTACCAATGAGGCCAACAATCAGTATTGTCATCGAGAATTGCGCGGCACCAAGCTTCAGGTGTCGACTTGCATTTTGACACCTTAACCGACTTATTCTTGTCAACAACGCTGGCGGGAGAGCTACGCCTAGGCCCGTCATGCCACCGGCAGCGCAGCTGCCACAGACGCTGCTGCCTATATAGTTCGGCCTAGCTCTGCAGACACCAAGAAACACCGGTCGTTGCGCTTGACGCGTATGACTTTTGTGAACAAATGGAGGTCTCTGTGAACGGAGAACCCATTTCGCGTGATGAATTTAAAGAAAGCACAGGATGGAACACCATACAATCAAGGAAGTTGGCCCACGGGCAACCAATGGAGCCCGGTGTGGATTATTAACGAGTGAATAACAGCAAGAAACAGCGTGAGGAACGCCTGCGTGAAGTAACAAGAAAAGCCGTATGCATACACTGTCCCGAGGCCATTCCAAGATCATCATTCGACCTCTAAGGGCGACCTTTGAGTCGCCAACCATGGAGCCGCCCGACTGGCGACTAGGATTTACCACGCCACTGCTGTAAAAATGGCAAAGAATGAATATATGAATGTAACCTTAAGTAAATTTATCAAAGAATCCCCTTCTAAGTTTTGATGATACCTTAATTCGAAGCCACATCAGATCAGTAACCCATCCCTGGTGGAAGCTTTTGAAAAGGCTGCACAGTTTAATGATTACTTTGTTTCAGTATATACACTTGACAACGGTAAGAACCCCAACCTCAGTTTTCTTCCATGTAACACTGCCAAACTAGGCGACTTAATCCTAGCTAAATCGGGCATTTTTTGCCTATTACTCGAAATAGACCCCAAAAAATCCTGTGGCCCGGACAACATACCGAATGCATTTCTGAAACGCTACGCAGAATGGATGTCAAAGTTCTTACTGATCATATATAACAAAACATTAAAAATTTGTGTAGTCCCGGAGAAATGGAAAATAGCCAAGGTTATTCCTATTCACAAATCCGGTGACCTTACGAACACATCAAACTACCAACCAATCTCGCTTACTTGTATGGCCGGAAAAATTCTTGAACATCTAATCCTGAAACACATTGTATCATTCGTGGAAAAAAACAACCTAATTGTCACGAATCAGCATGGCTTTCGGAAAGGACTGTCTACAACTACTCAAATGGTTGAAACAATCCACGACCTAGCACTTACAATGAACAAATGTGGCCAGACGGATATAATTTTTTTAGATCTATCCAAAGCATTTGACTGCGTTTGCCATCCTAAGTTGCTTCAGAGACTTACGCATTACCTCGGAAATAACAACATGACCAAGTGGATAAAAAGTTATTTTACAGGAAGACGCCTGTATGTTCATTACAAAGACCACTCTTCGGATTACGGGCTATATGTGCTGTCTGGTGTTCCACAAGGTGCCATTCTAGCTCGTATGCTTTTTTTCTTTTTGTTAATGATTTGCACATCAATTTTAACGGTCCCAGTCAAGATCTCGGAGCCGCACCCCTGGACCTGGCGCACCCTTCATGGTGGGCTGGGCAAATGTTGTCAAGGGGGCACGTTCGGGGTCTGAAGAGGCCGCTTCTCAAGAAAAACTGGATAAGCTATAGAGGCCGAAATGGCACAGCTAAAACAGATGTTATCTCAATGCAACAAGAGAATGACAGTTTTTGGAGGGAACACAGGAACCTCAAGGGGCAGTTACACCGTTTTAAACGAACGGAACATGTTCCGCCAGTACCACCACAACTCTTCTGTTACACCCGCTGACAAATGGGGGAAGGTACTACACCACCACCTCCCAAACGCAAAGCCGAACTCCAGGCCAATTAAGACAAATCCACACGGGTGGCGCCCGAGACAAAAGTCCTGAAGGAAATTCTACGATCAGTCTAAGAATAAATGAGTTGATGAGAAACTCATCCCGACTGATCTCGGCCCTTATCGGCCGCGTAGAGAATACAGCCAAAATTACCCAGCAACAAAACTTACACCTACAACAGTGACTCATCGCTGTGGAGGCTACGGTTCCTCCCCTGCCACTTGGCAGGCTGGAACCCTTAGTGAGTGTAAAGCAACCTTTCTCGTCAGCCTTCAGTGTGATGCAGCCGGTGGCATTTCTATCCCCTGCATCTCATCATAGCTAGAAACCCCGTCTACACGATCTGGTAATGGTATTGCAGAAGCTACGCAAACAAGCCAGAAGCAATTCATCAATGCCTTGAAGGAAAAGTTAAGCCTGATATAATTTTATTGCAGGATCACAAGGTCTTGCTAAACTGGCAGGTTTACGCTTGATCGAACATGCCAATGGCGAGACGACTGTCATTACCACCCTAATTAGACGAAACCTTCCATTCACGCCACACGACACAGAAATTATCAAGATAGATAATATATTTATTATGCTGGTTTCGCAACGCAAGACACCCGAAAGTCTTTTTGTACTAATCATATACAGCAACCCTAAAGAAAAGAAGCACAAAAGGATCACACTCTTTAAACGCGCCCTCCGCATCGCTAGTCGAAATACCGTCCTGACAGCGGGGGACTTCAACGCACCACACACTGCCTGGGGATACTCCTATATGTTTCTTGAAAGTAGGGCCTTCTGATTTGACTCGCAGAAGGAGGAATAAACTCCCATTACCAACCCTAGCACACCCACACGCGCTGGCACTATAGCTCCCGTGAAGACAAAACGCCTGATCTAACGTTCACGAGAAACACATCAGCAGTCACTTGCAAAAGTGCCCTGTAGGACCTAGGCAGCAGCCACTACTACATCGAGGTGCAAGTTCAAGGTGGCCCACACAAACCCATGGGAGAACAACTAAAGTTGGTAGACTGAACCCATGCAGTTCCGCCAATCACGTGAGGACCTGATCCAACCTATCAGTGACATAGAGGACTGGATGCATACGCTTAAACAGGATGACAATAATTCCAGCCAAATCGTACCTCCCGAATAACACATCGAAGAGATTGATAGCCGGCTCCTCCACATTTGGGAGGCAAAATAATCGCTACAAAAGAGGTGGAAGACACAGAAACGAAACAGAACCCTCTGAAAACGCACTGCTCTCCTAAACACACAGATAGAGATGTTTACACACATGTAAGCCGACAACACTGGGACGAAAAATGCGATTCGATGGACAGGCATCTGAGTCTTAGTAAAACATGACATTATCTAAGATTTCTGATTGATCTAGAAGGCAACAATACCGCCCACTGACAAACCACCAACAAACTAATCGATGCGCTTAAGAGCATCTAGGAGGAGTTTCTTAGGGAGGTAAAGCTTCAATACATCTCTCAGGCTTCTCCTCAGCAGCACCCAGATTATACGGGCCAGGTCAACACCACTCTGAATGAAGAATTTACCGAAGTGGATGCCTGTTCCACCCTACAAAAACTTAAGACCAAATCTGCACCAGGTCTTGAAACCACCACCAACAAGATAATACGTAGTTGGACGATGAGTCGACCATGCATATCACAGATTACGTTTATAACTGCTCAAACACCGGAATATTTCCTCTGCAGTGAGAAAAAGGCCCAGGTATTTCTGATTCCAAAACCAAATAAACTACTAAATACTGACAACCTTAGGCCCATCTCCTTAACATCTTTCATAGGCAAATTGATGGAACACGCTTTCTTGGCTAGACTAACAAATTGCCTCGAAGACCATAATTTTTTCCACATACAATGTATGGCTTCCCTGGGCATCTTTCAACGCAGTATGACATGTTGCAGCTCAAGCATCAGATCACAGACAGTATAGGACGCTCCAATAAGGGCATACTTGTGTGGCGTACTTTTCTTCCTGCCCCACCATGGTGGTCTAGTGGCTAAGATACTCGGCTGCTGACCCGCAGGTCGCGGGATGGAATCCCGGCTGCGGCGGCTGCATTGCCGATGGAGGCGGAAATGTTGTAGGCCCGTGTGCTCAGATTTAGGTGCACGTTTAAGAGCCCCAGGTGGTCGGTATTTTCGGAGTGCTCCACTACGGCGTCTCTCATATTTATATGGTGGTTTTGGGACGTTAAACCCCACATATCAATCACTTTTCTTCTTCTTCTGACACGACAAACTTCGCACGTGAACTGGCAGTGGGTAGTCTCCTGAAAAGAAAGAAGAGGTTGTTGGAACAATGGCGGAATAAGCCGCCCTGTGTTTTCGGAACCACGTCTCGGAGTGTTACATTTACTGGTGACCCCGGACTACGAACGCGACCTTCCATGAAGCAGCGAGTAAATGTAGCACTCTGAGACGCGATTCCGAAAACACAGCGCGGTTTATTCCACCATCGTTCCAACAACCTCTTCTTCGTTTTTCTGGAGACTACCCACTGCCAGTTCAAGTCCCAAGTTTGTCGTGTTAGAAGAGGAAAAGTATTGATTGATTTATGGGGTTTAACGTCCCAAAACCACCATATGATTATGAGAGACGCCGTAGTGGAGGGCTCCGGAAATTTTGACCACCTGGGGTTCTTTAACGTGAGAAGAGGAAAAGTTCGCCACAGATCCTCGGCATCTCAAGAAACGTTTTTTTTTACACTGTAACACATAGCACCATTCTAAATTAGATAGACAGCCTAAACTTGGCGCTTCGCACGCACAAGCATATAAAAGCATTCGTTACGGGGAGAACAGCCTCAATTACTGTGAGAGCACTCAGATCGTTCGAAATAACCATGGGAAGCGCGGGCTTCGCATGGTTTCGTGACCTCCCCCTTGCTGTTTAAACTTGCCCTCAATGTCTTCCGTAAAAACTACAAACCATCCAAGAACCCTATTACACCATTTGTGCCGACGACATCACCCTCTGGGTGTGCGACGGCAGTAATGGTTCCATTGAACAAAGACTACTGGAGGGGATTGACACTGTTGAATGGTTTTTACAAGAAACTCATCTATCCTGCTCGAAGTCTGAGCTTCTGCTATATCACCCTACACTCAGAGGTTGGCCACCCAGACAACATGCCCTAGCGCAGACACACACCGATATAAAACTCACTACAAGCGACGGTCACGCCATACCAACCATGGATAAAATATGGGTGCTAGATCTGATTACAAAAACTAAGGGTAGAGACAATTCGCAACATTCAAGACAGAGTGTCTAACACAATGCGCCTCATTAGGCACATTATCAATAAACACGAAGGCATGAAAGAGGCTAGTATCATCCGCCTGACGCAATCATTCGTACTCAGTCACATGACTTATACGGTGGCGTACCACCAATAGTTCACTGCAGAATAGTCAAAGCTCCACAGCCTAATTATGACAATTTCCAAACAGGTGCTAGGTTTACCTAAAATCACCAGCTCTGAACTTCTCCTTAAAGTGGGTTTACACAATACCCTTGCAGAACTTATTGAGGCGCAATCTCCCAATCGAGTTATTAGCCAAGGCTGAACCAGGCCGCCGGACTCTACATAATCAAAATTTTTTACCACATATAACTCGGATACAAACACGGAATACCACGCGCTTTCCGTACTAACAAGCTCACAGTACCACCCATACCAATAAACATGCACCCTGAACACAACAAGGGCAGGCGTGTCAGCCAGAGCCATGTCAAAGATTTTTGGGCTCAACCATGAGGCGGTCTTTATCAACGCACCACGCTACCAGAAACATCACTGCTTCATAGCTGCTGTCGCAGACCACGCAACGATACAGAAGCAGCGCGTCAATCATCGTACGCAACGTAAAAACGATGAAGGAAGTGGCTATCGCGATGGACATTGCCGCAGGGTTTAAGGACTAACACCTCATATGTACACCAGCTCGCAGACGGCAGTTCGAAACCATGCCAGAGGCAGAATCTCCCTCCAGGCAACGCGGATTCTTAATACAGACGAAAATCCACGAGGTGGACAATTACGTGCACATCATATATGGTTCCCTGCCCACACACCACAAGGTAGCCCGGAGGACAGTCCGAATGAAGTGGCGCACAACGTGGCTCGAGGTCTTACGTTCAAAGCCGCGTTAGACGAAGCGGCCACTCAAACAGCCTTTTCTGCGCCAGTGTGGGTATGGGGCAATCAGCTTACTAAAATTTCTGACATAACTCAACACTATCGACTGCAAAGGTGGGACTGCCTCAACCCAAGCTAAATCGGGCCCGATCTGTTTAATGGCGGCAGCTATACAAACACGCACATACATGAACCCCGTCATTATGCACCGCATATATCCCGACGTCTATTGTTCTAATCTATGCCAGTGCTGTAAAGCCAGAGCCACTCTGGATCATATGCTATGGAAATGTCCGACATTAGTAAAAGATTTTGGTGTCGCGGCCTCCAATGAAGATATTCGGGCGCGTTGGCGGACTACGCTGCTCAGTTCGGGCCTCGGCAAGCAACTTTGGGCGCTCCACCAGGCTAAGAGAGCTGCCGGGAGACACGGTCTCTTCGTTAGCTTCTACGTGGGAGCTCATCTCAGCAATCTGAAGAAAATTAATAGTCTACCCCTCGCTCTACAGCGTGCCCCCCCCCTCTCCCCCCAAACAAATGTCTGCCTTCATCCTTGCCCATGGGCCCTTCTCGACGGACACTGTGGCTCGTAGAAGTGTTTACAAAATCAGCACGCTTGGCACCAAGCAAATGTTCATCTCTTCACCTTAGAACAAAGCGGGTATTAGTGCACTGTATAGAAATCGAACCTAGCACCTTTCGCAGTGCATACGACTTGGAAAACTGGTGTTGGCTCTCTAACTTGTCCACCAACGTGTTGTTTAAGAGGTAAGCAAGGGGCTGGCCAAAAGAGACATGTCAAATGTATTATTAAATGTCATTCACTCTTTCTTATTTTAGCGAAGCAACTCCTACTAAGGTAAGTTGAGATATTTACAATCTGCAAAGAACAACTCCAATAAAGGAGCCAGTGGAGCTCCACCGTGTACAGTAGTACATGGTGGAGCTCCCCTGGTTCTTTCATAGTCACTTTGCATTGTCACTTTCACAAAAGACGTCGTCCAGGAAAGCACCTGCAGCAGCAAAATTGAAAGAGTCTAGAACCCACCTCTCCGGTCGCGCTAAGTGAAAGCAAGGATCCACGAAGGTGGCGCAAAATATTGCCACAACAAAACAAGAATCAAAAGTCAAGTCAGTGAAGTGCATTTGTTGCGGGTGGTCACCCCATTCACAGCATACGAGAGATGTTCTGTATATCCTACAGTTGCGTACAGCAAAGGTAGAGCTGTGAAAGTGGCGGTGTGCAGCTCAATCTACGGGAAAGTAGAGCTGTGCAGGAGAGGGCGAAAATGTCAAAATTATTCGTGTTTCTCATGTCATCCTAGTGAGCGCAAATTCATTCTATACGCAGACGTATGGTGAAATAAGGAAGCACCAGTTCTTCTGCGCTTCTTGTTTGTTTGTTTTGAAGGGAGACTGAGGAAACTAGAAATTGAGTTCACAACATAGAGTATAAATGCTATAACGCTACTAGTTCACTACTTCAAGAACAACAGAGCATGTGTGGTGACATGCAACTTCTAGAAATTAAAACGATAAGTTGGTATTAGCAGCGTTCTTGGGTCGTCTACGAGCATTGCATAGCAAGAACTAGATGAATTCGAGTGCATTCCTGACGAAGTGTTGACTTCGGCCCCAAATATTTCCAGGCGTATTTACCCTACAAGGAATGAAAGTGTGAACTGCGTGCCCCATTGGCAACGTCAGCGGCACTGCATTCAAGTACGGCGGCAACACACGCGCTTCACAAAAGCATTCTTTGCCGTGACTGTTGTCAGCGCATTATAAAGCCGAGTGTAACCGGAGCTACAGCGGCCGCCAACAAGTTGCCCTCCCCAAAAAGCCCCGCTTTCACAGAATGGCACGCCCCGCCTTTGCCAACAATGGGGCTCACTCTTCTCTGGCTGAACAGAATAAAAAGAACAGTGCGCGAATGGAATTGCAGCCCACCGCGTGTCAACGGGCTGCCACGCTCAGCCTCGAAAATCGGAGCGGCTTGTAAGGCTTCCTCCTGGAATTGCGCTCTTTTCGTTCACGCTTCTTCCCTTCATGTGTTCGTCCGATTGTATGCGCAACGTTGCATACCATAGCCATGCACCAACTCACCCAGCAAGAAATTCTTCTTAAATCCTGGCCACAACTCGCCTTACTGAAAACCTTACATGAAGAAACAATACGCGTTTCTATGGCGTTCAAATTTATTCGCATCGATTCTATGGAATTACCTAGATCTAAAGGAAAAGTGAAATGTACGCAGTTTCATGGATTGTAAAATCAGTCTTTATGATGTACATCGATCCAGGTGTGCTCTACGTAGCTGTGTGACGCCGTACACGACTAATATTGTATGCACGCTTCACTCTTCCTTGCCTTTCCCGCACCCTTACTGTCTTTTCTGCTCTTTGCCCTCGCATGACTGCTCCGCAACCTCACCTTCCTTTTAAAATGTTCGCCCTTTCTTACTGGTCAATATTTTGTACAATCTTTGCAGTTCAAGAAGCACTGACACAAAAATTCGGAACGTTTTTTTTGTTTGTTTGTTTTTAGCGGCTTAGTCGGCAAGCTTCTGAAGCTCGCGCCTTGTCCGGCAGTGGCGGTGATGTCCGGCAGCCAGCGTGTAAGCCAGTGTTGCCGCAGTACACTTCTCCGGTAACCACTCAAGGCGGTGATTCCAAGAATGCACAACTCCAGAAAACGCTCCATGTTCTGGCAACACTGGCCAAAAACTTAGATGGTGGCGTTAAATAGGGTCAACGCGGCACTTTCGCTATGGTCCCTAAAAGTATATCCTAGGAACCATGCTTTCGCTTGCAGCTGTGCTGATTTTTTTTTTTTTCTAGTGTGGCTTCGGATCGTGTTGTTTTGTCAAAGGCGAAAGGTAGCTGCTGGGAACAAACCACTGTATTGTCATCGAAATAAGGAATTTTACTCGCAAAACACCGCAAATAGTGGCACTGTGCATGGAAACACCGAGCCTCTTCAACGAACGTCACATCCCATTTAGTTTAACTTGAAGAACCTGTCTAGTGAGCCCAAGGTTGAAGAAGGCAGCTGCTCATGTGTAGTGGGTCTCTCCGAAAGAGGCTAGCACTTTCGAGGTGCGTTCCTGCACTGCTAAAGGCAAGGATTTAACAGTTTTCGAGGTGACTACGCTGCGACTCGTGCTGCCGATTGCATGTATCCCATTGAGTTCCGTCGTCCCGTCAATAGCTGAATGCACATGCCATTCAATTGATTACAGAACGGAGCAGGGCCGGTGTGTCTTCAGATAAGGCAAATCGTAGTTTCCAGTGTGGGCTCTTTCGTTCGTCGATTCTTGTTATTAGGTTTCTATTAAACAGGGTCTCGTGCTTCCAAGCACTTGCTTGTTCGTGTTGGCTGACATTCAAAGCAGATGCGCACTACGTGCGCTACGAATGAACGAACACGAGATATATACACAGGAACATGCACACATTAACGCTACGCACGCGTGACCCTCTAGCACTCGCGTGTGTTTGCGTGTTTAATACACACCTTTTAAACCACAAATTTTTGGACTTGCACAGAAAACAAGCATATGCGAAAAATAGTCACACAAGTAACGCAACCAATTTCCGACGCGTTTGCTTTCACAAACGAAATTACATACTCCGTGCTCAGACAAGCCCGCATATTGATAAGAATGCATAGACGCTAAATATAGCTTCACTCATCCGAAGAGAATCAAGTCGTCGTGAGCGAATCAATTTGAGCAAAGTACCTTAGTGTCTGTCACCTCCTTTCCAATATGTAGGTTTCTAATTTGCGCCGATTTCGGTCATGCGTCATCTGCATCACAAGGGAAGTGCTATAATGATACGTTGGCACCTTTCCACCACGATGTCACGCGTTGCCGCACACTTCAATGGTCTTAGGACATCATTTTCTTTTTTTTTTCTTTTTCGGGGTCGCGCGTTCGGCGTGGCGAAAATGATGGAACTATGCGGCCACTTCTGAACGTGTGCAACATGGTAACATATCCCCTTTTAAGGTTGGCCGTGTAAGCGCCGTTTCCAGGTGCGGCCGCTAGGTGGCGAGCATTTAGCTGGAGTCGCGAATACTCACTAGGTGGCACGTGGAAACCGAGTGCTTTAGAGTGCCTGGAGTGCATCGGTGCTGACAATAAGTCAGGAAAAGCTGGGCCGGAAAAGCTTTAATCTCAAAAGCGCTGACATATTGGAACGTTCTCATTGTTGCCATCAAAGTACTTTAAAAAGCTCTAAACCTAAACGTTTAGAACACTCAAATTTTCACAATACAACTTGTAAACAAGCATGCTCACGTATTATCCTATTGAAAAAACGTCCAACATAGGAATGGTGGATTCCACCAACCACCATTTTGGTGGATTATGGTGGTGCAAATGTTAGTGGCACATGGTGTATGGTGGATGGCGCGCTCCAGCCGGCAATGGTGCAGCGCGAAGCAGTGTCAGAATCACTGTGACAAGCTGCCATTAAAAAAATAATTAAAAAAATTGTATATAAAAGAATGTAGCAAGCGCCCGTAAGAAAAAGTGCGCCAACACGCGATCGAACCTGCCACCTCCGAAGTTCGAACTGAGCACACTAACCACTGCGCCACGCCGACAAATGGCGTTATGGTTGTTAAAGAAGTAGTCAACTCACAAAGTCACTGTTTAACTTCAGTTCTGTTTGTCGTTTACTCGCGATTGATGATTGAATGATATGTGGAGTTTAACGTCCCAAAACCACTCTATGATTATGAGAGACGCCGTAGTGGAGGGCTCCGGAAATTTCGACGACCTGGGGTTCTTTAACGTGCACCCAAATCTGAGCACACGGGCCTACAACATTTCCACCTCCATCGGAAACGCAGCCGCCGCAGCCAGGATTCGAACCCGCGACCTTCGGATCAGCAGCCGAGTACCTTAGCCACTAGACCACCACCGCGGCGGGGCGTTTACTCTGGAGGGACGGGATCCGCACCTGCTACTAAACTTTGCACGTTTGATAAACACGAAATGATTGCCACTGTGATAAGGGCAACAGCGCTATGTTTTTGTTACACTTAACAAACGCACAGAAAAAAAACAACTCAGTGGACTGAGGTGCAGGTAGAGCTTATCGGCGGTTACTGGCAAGTTTATTTACCATTTCTAGCTCCTTCCAAAGGGCGATATCAGTTCAGGCCTTATTACGTTTGTATGCTCATTCGATAGATACGCCCACACAATTGATTTTGATTATTTTCGTGCAACGCACACCGCAGTCGTGCCAGCGCACCGCTGTTGCTCTGTCGTTAAGAACAGCTACATAACGGCTTGTCCAAAACGAATGCATTGCGCCAAAAACATTATGCTATCATATTGGTTCTGTAAGTGTACGAATTGACGTGTCTATGTTCTCGCATAAGAGCCAGGCAAGCGCCGCTGAGTGCGACCGGCGGCTGTCGGGGAGGGGAGGCGTACCTTTGGTGGAAGTGCTGCGAGCGCGTCGCATCGATGTCTGTCGCTTCTTGCGCAGACACCGTACACAATAAAAAAGGCTTCATTTAGGTTAAATGATGCCGCAGTTGTGCTGTATTGTAATTTTACTTGTCAAAATTGTGTATTCTGAAACCCAAAAGCGCCAATAACACTTGTACAGGCTCGGTCGGTAAGACTAACATTTGGTGGAAATCATGGTGGTAGAACAGAAGAATGAAAGTCAAATTCGCTGAGGCTCATCTCGACGCATGTCAAAAGTTGAAAGTTTATGCGTATTCGCACGCACTTTGTTAACCTAAAGGTACGGCTCAAACAAGAGAGTGTGCAAGAATTACCAGATCGAGTTGCGTTTCTAGCGTGGCGACATCAATTGACCGCGCTGTGTTCTGCTCTAACATCGAAAGGGGCAATTGCTATCTGGAGCCCATTTATTTGTCGACAACTGCGCGCCGATGTAAAACATTTATTGTCATGTTCACAGTGACAACTCCAGTCTTCTGAACATCCCAACAAAAAAACACATCACTGATGTCAAACTGATGCAAGTACGTACGCGAAATGTAAACATATTCCAGGCCACATACCCTACGCTCCACAAAAAGTGAAGCGTTGTTGACACCACAGGAATTTAAAAAAAGCATACTAGAAAGCGTAATGAGCAGCGTCGGTTTTTTTTTACCATAAACATATATCTCTGTGCATTCAAGAATGAAACACCACAAATAAGTGATTTCACGTACTGTCATGTGCTTCTCATCATGCCATCGCCATCCACCAAGCTTCCATCATGCCACCGTCATCCACCTTGCTCACGAAGCCTTCCACCAAACACGTTCTGCCTCGCCATCATGAGCCGGCATTTTCCACCGTCACAACTATTGGCTCGCCACCACCACCACCATCTGCCAACATTTTTTCCACTCACGCCATCGTCAGCCATTATGCCCACTGCAGTTTCCACCATATCCACTAATATTTCCACCATATCCACTAATATTTCCACAATATCCACTATTCTTTCCACCATATCCACCGACGATTCAAGCATCCACCAACCCAGGATATTCAATAGGGTATAAACTTAAATTGGAAAAATCAGCAAAACCTACTTTAAGG